>JAMLFT010000080.1:0-61781 GCA_026544285.1 Pachyrhizus erosus | reverse complement strand
AAAATTATGAATAAAATTTATTAAATAAAAATAAAATTCACCAAATTTTATAATTTTTAATAAATTTCAGTCAACAATAAAATATGTATTCAAAAGAATTATTAAGAAACGTCTTTCTAATTTTTCTCTTTAAAAAAATTATTTCAATCCAATTTAGGACATGTTTATAGCTAGTTGAATATTAATATTTATAATATTTGAATAGCTTTGTATCGGGTAATAATTATTTTACAGCAGTGTATCGTATGAACATTTTTTGCACAAAAAAGTATGAAGACAACATGTATAAATCATTAGATGAATGTTAAATTAATAAGACATCCATAGTATTAAGAATCATAGATGTTCAATATTAACCCGATTTGAGAAAAAAATCACTTGATGTCAATTTAGATTTATGTTTTTTTTGACTTGTAAAAGTGGAAGGATGAATGATAATTGTCATTTATACTTACAAATTTGTAATATTTAGATACAATTATTTAATATATCTTATATTTTAAGATTCTGTTTGTACTCAATTCTTGATAAAATTAGAAAAATAAAATTTTAGTTTTTTTTATTTTTACATTTGACCCCTTTAATTTTTGTGTTTTTAGGAAAATATGTTTAATGATCAATTAGGAGGAAATCAAAAGACCAAGAAATCACTCATTCTCGCTTAAGCAAGACCAATTTGATTTGTTTAAGCAAAACCTTGTTAAAAACAAAAATTTGGCTCTATGCCCACTTAAGTGAGGTCTTTATGGCTCACAAGTGCAATTTTGCTTAAAAACTTATTTTGTCTTTGTCTTTACTTAAACAATGTCACTTAGGCTCGCTTAAGTAAGATTGTTATGGAAAGTCTAAATAGCTTTTGACCTTGTTTAAGTGAGGTCACTTAAGCAAGTCTTTGTGACAAACAAGAAAAGTCTAAGTTTGAAGGCCCACAAGTATAAAAAGAAACTTAGAAATCTAAAGACATATTCTGAGTCTTTGCACTGAAAAATCTAGGTAAGAAAAAGTTGGAGGTGACTTTTATGCTTGTTGATTCTTCTCCTACCATTTCTTTATTGAATTCTTTATTCCCCTTAGAAAAAGTAGTTAAATTTATCCTTCATTGAAGTTTAATATAATTTTTTTTTTCCAATTTCATGTAATTATTATTTTGTTATTAATAAAAAATTATTATTGTTTTCTTCTATATTTAATGCTTATTTTTTGTCCAATCAATTAATTACATGATTTACATGTTTAATTATAATTAAAAAATTCAATTAAACTACAAACTAAAGAGATACTATCAATAATCTTTATGTCTGGGAGTAAGATAAAAAGGATTGTCACTACTAAATCATAATCTTAATGTTGATTATTTGGATACGCGAATTAAGGAATTGGTGGTGGATTTAGGAGGTTTAAGTTCTTTTGCTTAAGAAATTAAGGTTTAAATAATTTTGTTTGTTAGTAGTAATAATTTCTTAATTTAATACAATTGTATGATTAGATGAAAGGACGATTTGACAAAGTTAAACTCTTAGTAATCTCATTCAACACATGACAATCACCTATTGCATATCATATGTTTGATAAAAGAATAATTTATTTTCCTTTTTTATAATTTAATTATCTTGCATTATTTACATTCTCATTCTTAAACCTATATTCGTAGTCTACTTAATTTTCATAAATACTTAAGTTTTAAATAAATCTTTATAGAGATGATACTATACTTACTCTTTATTACTTGTACGATTTGGTACATTTGCTAGAATCGCTATAATGAAGTTATTTTAAGAATAACTCTTGGTGAAGTTACTCTTTTCAATGATCTCTATGCTAAATTTGGTAATCTAATCATTGAATTAAAGTTCTTAACAAGTATATCATGTTTTTTTTAACTCTCTCTAATAATATCATCATTGAATGACCATTAATTAGGTAGTTTTATTTCAAAATTCATGATTAAGTTAAAAGTTTTTTTATATAGGTTACATATAAAAAAAATTATATTAATTTAAAATTATTTGATACCTTGATTATCTATATCAAAGTTGATGTAATATATATTTTTAAAATATTAAAATATGAATCATATGATTATTTTTTATCATTATTCATTTTTTACAAAATTTAATGCAAATAATAAATATAATATATAGTTATAATTCAATGATCTGATCGATAAAAAATACATTCTATATAAAATAATAAATGGTGTAATAGTTGATGAAAGTAAAATTTGTGTAATTTAATTCCTCTCCTAAACATATATTAAAGTTTGAATTTTATTCTTATACTTTTATTTCTTTTAATTATAAAATATAATTTAATTCTTAAATTTTTATTTTTAAAATCTTTTTTATGTATTAGTTTTATATATTGTTTGAAATAAAAGACAATAAATTAATATATAACTTATTTTAAAATATATAAATAGATTAAAGCTGTAACAAAAAAGTGAGGTGGTTAATTAGGTGAATTTCTGGCGAGTTTTTTTGAATTTTATAAAATCTGATAAAAATGAGATTAAGTTTAATTTTATTATCCTTGTCTCTCTTAATTTTGTCCTTAAACTCGTCCCATCTTTTGTGAAGAGTTAAAATTACCTTAACCAACCCTGTTATCATGCATAATGGAGCACGTCTTACAATGTTAACTGTGTATGTTATTGGCTTTCACTTGTTCCTGATGAAGGCTTGAAAATACATTCGTACACAAAATAAATAAGTAAATGAGGAGATAAAGGATGTCTGCCTTGTGCCTAAGCCCTCTTTGAGGATTAAACTATTGTCTTAAAGGAATAGGCTAAGAAAACATGCATACATAACTAATCATCAGATTTGTTATGTTTCAAATTTTTGTTATTTTATATCTTTAATAATTAATAGAACAAACTATACTAATATTTTTGAAATTTCTTATAATTATACATGACTAATTATTTCTTTAATGTTTAACAACAATCTCTTTTATAAAAATATACATAATGTGTTTTTTTAGATATGAAAAAATGTTAATATAATATATAAGATGTGTAAATATAATATTTTAAAATAATTTAAGAAAATTAATTAAAAATAAAAAAATATAAAGTAAAACTTAGAAAGTGTAACAGTAACTTATTTTAATTAAATTTAAATAAATTTTTTATTCTTACAAAATAAGATATGTATTTTTTTAATTCTTTAAAATAGTATAATGTTAATAGTTTATTAACTTATCACATAATTAAGAATTTTTACAAGACAATCACAGTCAATTTTTTTTAATAAACTATATTTTTAAATATTTCATTAACTAATTAATTCGATCTCATCAATTATTTTAAATAAATAAAATATTTAAAAATATAATTTATTAAAAAATTATTTATGATTGTCATATGAAATTTCATAATAATGTGACAATTAAATAGATTATTATAAGTGTGTTGTTATAATGTTATAACATGAATTAACATTATTCCTTAAAAGTAGAAATTAAAATAAAAAATTAAAATTTTTAAAGAATTAAATTTTTATAAAAAAAATTAAAATTAAAAACGTTTTATTTTATAAAGATAAAAAATTATTTACATCTTTTAATTAATATGATCCTTAGTGTTGACCGAATAAAATATTAAAAATATTAAGTTCTTTCTTTAGATTGGACTGAGTTGCTTGCCTTGTCCTGTAGACTGGGTCGTTGCTCCCCCAGCCCTTCCTACGTGAAAGACACGTTATATTAAGTTTCTTATATATCTACACTGTGGAAAGAAAAAAGAGATATAAAGATAAAACAAAATAAATAATAATAATAATAATATAATAAATAATATCATCTAAAGAGAGATAAATAGAAAAAGAAATATGAGAATATTATACAGGTATACTAATATTATTGAAGTTTAAGAATTGTACAAATCAACTTATAAAAGTGTGGAACTGCAGGTGTAAAAATTAGAGTTTAATTTATATACATGGTGAACAAAGTATAAAATTTTATATTATTAATTATTAAAACAAGTGTAACAAACTATAATTGGATGACTGTAAAATTAACCTAGACTATTTTCGAAAGAAAAATAAATAAATAAAGAGATATAGTCAGGTCGTCATTATGATAAGAATTTTGACAGTTGAAAAAGAAAATTCTAAGTTAAATCGTATATTTCTGGTCATTATATCAGCACAGAGGGAAGCAGCCTCTATAAAGTTTGAGGAGTGTGAAATATCAAATATAGATGAGAGAAGAGTAGGTAGGCATCCACATTAGGTATTAGATATCAGATATCAGATATCAGATATTAGATAGACACAGAACAGAGGGAAATGGAAAGAATGAAGGTGTTGTGGTTTGTATTACGTTTTTGGTGTTTGGTTATTCTCTTCCTCCAAACCAGTCCGGTCAGGTATATATATGATTATTTAGAAAGTACATAAGTATGTGTAACCATCAAACATTGAATGGCAATATATATATTTCTTTTCTTATAAAACTTAAGTGCTTCCCTCTTAATATATAATAATATAGTAGTATTTCATACTAACAATTGTACGTATGCTTTGACAGCTGTGTTCGAGGGCCTTCACATAAACCACCTGGACGGTGGAGCGACGAGCCGCAACCCAAACCTCAACCACCACCTGGCGGTCCAAATCAACGTCCATAAACATCAACAATCTCATGCTATCTATGCAATTATTCATTCATACATATCTGATCATCATATAATAATCAACCATCTTTTAACAACTTGATATTTAGATGGTTTCCTTTTTTTAATTATCAGCAAGTTATTCCTTTCCTTGTTCCAGCAAATCTGCACAATATGTAGGAATTAATTATATATCACAGTCAATATAAGAATCAAGAGTTTGAATAAGATAAATAAATTTTCTGTCATATTATTGTACGACTCTTGTCTCTCTTTTTTCTCTTTCTTAATTAAGTTGGGGGTTAATCAATGAATTAAATTGTCATTTTTCAATTTTCTCAAAAACTAGAAAGTGTGGAAAAACTTGCCCAGATTTGTGGAATTATTGACCTCAAACCTCACAACTCAATTAAAAACTTGGCTATTATTTATCCAGAAAACAAAGTCAATACTATTAAATTTGATTTTGGAGCATAAACAAGAGAGAGATATTTTTTATTGATATTTTTAATGAAAGAAATTCAGTTTCTTTAATATTTTCATAGTCCAGACTAAAGTCGATCATTTGCATAAAAGGATCTGTTCTCTAATTTCCTTGATTCCCCCCCGAAAGATGAAAGCTGATACTAGAAAGTTATTTTTTAGCATTGGTCGTGCGAGGGAAATCAATGTGTGTTTATATGGATATATTTATTGGCAAAAGTTGCTTGAAATTTATCATGTCAAATCTTCAGATTTGGGATGTACTATACCAGAGATAATTATATGTCGTATTGTGTGCCTTGCCTGTTGGCAAAACTTGACCATTTTTTTAATTTATTTTATTTTTATATATTTGAATTTTTTTTAATTTAACAACTAATAGAAAACAATTCATTCATTATTTGTCATTAAAAATTATATTTACGTAATAAAAAGAAATAGAGTAATAATGCCCACATATATTCTTATATTATAAAATAAAACATAAAATTAGGAGAGTAAAATTTCACTTTTCTAACTTATTCAATTAGGCATGTTTAGTATTATCCATTTTATCTTTGGATGTCTTTCACATATTCTTTCATAAATAGTTAAAAAATATATATATCTTTCAAGTATCTTAACCTACAATCATTTTATTTTTACATGTATACTTGATCTTCTTGATAATATACCATTTTCATCCTAACATCTTTTATTTCTATTTTTAAATTAAATTTTAATAGTTTTTAAAATAAATTTTAAATAAAAAATAAACTTGAATTACAATTTAAATCATTAATTATAAATCTAATATATAATTCATATAATTATAAATATATTTATTTATTATGAATTTTAATTATACTATAATTTATATATTAAAAATATTTATTTATTATATAAAAATAAACATGTAATGCACAAATTAAAATACTAATAAATATATAATCCAGAATCTGGTTTTCATAACCTGTCCTTTGTTCTCCAATGAAAAAATATTTATTTTTATCTTAATGCACATAAAGTGTCGATTCTTTATTGATGAAGCATACCCCAACCTTTTTTTTTATTATTATTATGAATTTCACCTTTGGTCCAATAGCCCTTTGAAGAAAAAAGAAAAAGTGGTGATTATCATCATTTTAATTATAGATTATAGCCACCCAAATTAGAAAGAAAAGGAAGAGAAATCTAACACATAATTTAGAAGTAATCAAATGCAAAGAGAAAGTGTACTCTTAGACAATAAACATGCCTCAATCAGTATCTCTTTTAATCTTCCTTATATGGTGGGATTTTGATCCTTCCTATCTTCATTTCCCATTTCATACCAAGTTCAAAAGAACTTCCATAAAATCTTTAAAAAAAAAAAAAAAAACTTATTCATAGTGGTGGATTATATAGCTTATTATAACACATAAATTACAATGGAAAAGAGAGAAAATCTTACAGATTTTGAGTTCCTCTCTTCTTCTGCGTTTTCTCCGTCTCTTCCTCTTTCTGTCAACACTCTTAATAATGCCTCTCTCTTGTCTATATCAGCACACTCCCCTTCCTCCTCTAAAATAACTCCTCACCTATTATTTATAGATTCAATTACTTAGGTATATTCATTGTATCTGAAGATTATTTACAATTTTTTTTCTTAAATAACATTATAATTTTATTTTATTTTAAAAATTAACTTTTAAATAATAATATTAAATAATAACGTAATAATAATATTGACAGTATGTTAATTTATCACGTCCTAAAGAATTTAATATGACAATCATATATAATTTTGTTTAATATACTGTATTTTAAAATTTTTATTTATTAAAAAATTAATGATATCAAATTAGTTGATAAATTATTTAAAATATAATTTATAAAATCGAATTGTTTATAATTATCTTATCAAATTTCTTGTTCATGCGACATGTCAATGGACCTTCAATGTATTGTTACATCATTATTTAATATTGTTATTTGAAAATGAAAACTAAAATAAAAAAATTTAAAAAAATTAAAATAAAAAAAATTATTTTATAGAAACTAAAAAATATTAAATTTTTTTATAACTAATTTACGGCAAGTAGTAGTTATCTTATTCTTTTTTTAATCTTATAAGTGTTGAAAATATATATCAATTTTATTTATGATTAATTTTTATCAAATAATTTGATAAACCACCTTTAATAAATCTTTTATCTTAATTATATATTTTTAATCTATAAAACTCAAATTTAACAACTTATTTAAATATTTTAGTTTAACTTCAATTTGTCTAATGTAACATTAATGAAAATTGTCTCATTCTTAAATAATTTACTATTAAAAAGTAGCAACAAATTTTGGTTTGTGGTCTAATTATTAATGGTGTAATTGTCCTTCTTGAATTTACTTTCTACCTAATTTTTTTTACTATAAATTGGTTAAATATATAATCTAGGTATGTACATATTGTGGATTTCCAATTTAGTCGTTACATTTAAGTTTATTAAATTGGTTCATATACATAAAAATTGTTATCAATTTGGTCTTTATTGTCATGATATTCTTTAAGTTTTTAAATTTATTTTATATATATAACACATTTTTAATTTAATATCTCTATATGCAATTAATTCAATTCTTATAAAAATTAAAAACACATTACACATATATAGATTGAATTAAATAAGTGTTACATATATATATATATATAATATGGACCAAATTATTTTAAATTTTAAATTTTAACACACAAGATATCAAAAGAAATAACATATATTGATTCAAATTATTTTTGACAATTTCTTCTTCAACTTTAAAAGTCCTATTCTTTTATTTATACTTATATATTAAAATAAATAATAATATTTATTATTATTATTTTTTATAATTTTTAATTAAATTTAAAATATTAATACAATACATGAAAAAGTTGCAAAGTTTTCTTAACGTATAATGCAATAAGGGTTTGAACTTAAATTGGTGCATTTTACCTAAACCTCCTATTAAACCGACCCTATTGGGTTGAAAACTTGCAAGTTTCATATTATGTGTAACATTTTTAATAAAGAAAATAAGACTTATATATATTTTATTTTCACAAACTCTTCATGGACTTCAAGATGAATTCGTTTAGATTATTTAGAAAAATGGCATTGTTATCCAACAACTTATGAGTTATACAAAAATATGTAAAAATAAAACTTTGTATAAATATATCATTAAACTATTTTTTTCTTTTTTATATTATAAAGTTTAGTTTAAGGTGAGTGATTCTTAGGATTCATCAAGAGTAGATAGGTATTATGAGAAAGAATATTTACAGACATACCTACAAATTATACGTACACCAATCAAATTCTCATTGGCAGTAGAATTTAAACACTCGTCGTACGTAAGAGATACACTTGTCAAGTGGAAAGCATGATAGTACCAAAATGTACGAAAAACAAAACAAAACAAGGTTTAGTGTGGCCCTAAACCATGATAGGAGGGAAGACACTAAAGAGATTTTTTTTAACCATTTTATTATCTTTTTATGATTTTGTTTACTTTATTTGAATTAGTTTATTTTAGAAATATTATTATTTAATTTTGTTGAATTTTTCACAAAAAATTTGAGAAATATTGCCCCAAAAATATTTCCATGTACTTATGTTTCTGCCTCATTTAATTGTATGTGATTTGGTTTTAAAGTTTTTTAATAAATGAATTTTTTGTATTTTTTTATTAATGTCTTTAGGGCACTCACGGTTGTGTATATGCATTATAAATAATATTCTATACAACAATATACATGTGTGTATTTCGAAAAATATAATTTATTATTTTTTATACTTCTATCAATATCCTTTAATTATAAAAATAAAAAGATAACATATTTTTTATATCTCATTTTATCTAGAATTCTATTTTTAGTTTTTAATAAATTTTTTTATTTTTAATCTCTTATAAATTGTTGTATTTTGTTTTTAGTCTCCGGTGTTAATTTAAACTGTTAATTTGTGCTTGAAAATTTTTTGTTTAAATTTTTATATAATTTTTAACTATTACAACTTTTTTGTCAAATTAAAATTATCAGAAATGTTACGAAAATAGAATCAAAACTACGAACTCCAAATTTTTTGAAATTATTAGAAATATAAACATTTAGACTCCTAAAATATTTGTAGTGATTAAAATTTGTAAAAAGCTTAAACAAAAATTTTGTGCATACAATTTATACTCATTATATTATTACTTAATAATTAAATTAATTATAAAATACCAAAAATAAAATATAATAATTTATGAGATTAAAAATAAATAAATAAAATTAAAAAAATAAAACTAAAAAAGTAAAAAATTAATAACATATTTTATCTTATCATAATCATTAATATTATAATACTCATTAAAAGTTAGAAGTTTATATTAATATTTTGAAACTCATCTTCATCCAAACATTTAAACCCTTCTAATAATAAAAAAACAGAAACACAAGACACAGTGGATAAATAATTAAAACATCATGTATTTAAGAAAATTTGGGCCACCTTCAGTAGAATTTTATTTATGAGATTCAATTTGGAAATATTATTTAAATGGATGAAATCCAATGAATTGTTAGTTTAGGGATGCACATAATTATTGAAGTGAGCATATTAATTGAAAAATTGTTACCTAATAAATTAGTAAGAGAAAAAGAATTGTGATAGTGTGTTACAATTTGAAATATGACAAAAAGAATTTAAGAGTTGGAAGCGAAGGAACGACGAATTGTTAGGTGCGGTGTTGGCTGAAGTGAGTGATGATCACCGTTGATGTTGCTCTATGCCTGCCTTGCAATAACTACTTCATTCCTCACTTTCTGTTGCTATTTTTATCCAATTTCATTGCATGGATACAAACATTCTTTTTTTTTTTTTTTGGTTTAAGTAATTATTCAAATATGTAAATTTATAATCATAAAAATTATACATTCAAAGTAATATTATTGCCTCAAATTGATTTAATTGATATCTAAAATCATTAAAAAACAGAAATATTTTATTTTATAATAATGTTCAATTTAATTTTTGGTTAAACATGATTTTATTCTTTATAAATATAAAAAAAAGTATTTAGTATTTTATTTTCAATATTCAAATTTTGATGTCCTGTTTAATAAAATGTGTCAAAAGTTATTATAATAATTAAAAATAGAGAAATTAAAAATAAATTTTTAATATTTATAAGAAGAGAATTTGATTAATAAAAAAAAAAGATAATAAATACAGTTATGAATGTTTCACTCGCAGTGCACTGTTGATGTTGTTATATATTGCTTAAAATCTAAAGTAGAATATGGAAATTATTTAGACACCAAATTAATTAATTACATTGAAAGATTAAATCGTAGCTAAACATAGACAAGTTATTGAAAACAAGATTCAATATATATTTGAATTGCTTATTCCTCTTTTTTGGTATCTTTGCTTTTTATTTATTTATTATATTTGGTTGAATCCCAAGCAAATCCGTATAAAGCTCCAGGGAGTTCCATATCAAAAGTGGATTCCGAAAGAGAAAACTTAAAAGAGGGCATCAGAGATGATTTATAGGGATGATTGGACAGAGGGGTAAACCCATTTCATTGCATTTGATACCTTTTGGCTTAAAAATAAAAATACTCGTATTGATGATTCATTTTAATTTGATTGTACTGATTCTTTCTTATTTCTTCAGAGTCAATAGCAAATAAAGCATCAATATTACATTACTGGGTCTTACAAATAAGTCTGAATTGGTAGTGCCCATGACATATTTGTGAAAATGCCCGAGACCTTTCTACATTAAACTATGAAATGGGTTTCAATTTAGTGATGTGCAAGTCTTGTGAGCTCCCCCCCCAACTTACTTTCGAAAGCTTGTCATAACTTTGTAACTGATACTTTAGTTGAATGAAATGGACTGATCGATAGTTATTGATTTTCCTGCTTATATGTGAAGATTTTCTTTTGTGGTGTAATGACTTGGTTCCTCGTGCATTATTTAATAAGATTGATTTGGCAATTAATCCCATTCTTTTTTGTTTTGTCTGAAGTCAGCATGTTTGACTTGATACAGGTTAGCAAATACGAGTGAGAAGTCTGATTGTACAGTAGAGGCTATGGATCTTTTACGTCACTTGGAGGATATCCTCGAATCTGATGCTCTAATGTAAGGTTTAATGCTTTCATGCAAACAAACTAATATAATACGTGCCCTGATGGTTGCTTTAGAAACTTATGGATTTTGTAGCATTCCTGTTAATCAATATGCTGTCTTCTATTCTAGCTTTAACTTTTTCATTATGGATGCTTAATAGTAAGATTTTTAGTTTGATAAAAACTAATGCTAATTTTTTGTAGTTAATTTTGTAAACTGCACTCACATGAAATCTCTGGATGATCTAAAATTTTGCAAGATATAACCTTGATTAATGGAATAACGCCTTGTAAGCAATGTCTTGGTTATGGTCAATCTTGATTCTTTGTTGCTTGATTTAACTGTATTGTGTTACCTCCTTATAATATGTTTTCCCTTATGTTTTTGGATCTAGTGATGAGCTAGGCTTTATTCATCAATCCCAATTTGCCTTACTAAAGGAAGAATCTGACATGTCGTTTAATTGATTTGTTGAAGCTGTTCATCAATCAGCAGATGGGGTAGTAAGCTCTGAGGAACCTTCCAAACAAGTCAACCTGTATTTCTGGAACAGATAATAAATTGGGATTTTCAACTCATGTTCTTCTACGGTTATGTTGAGCTGCTCAACATGTGCTTATGACTACATTTAAACAATCTAGGGTGTGCGACAATCAATCTGACAAAGTTGGATTTTGTTTACCAGCCACCTCTTCATACGATCATTTTGAAACTACACTTATGAAACACAGAATGTCTCTTCTGTTGCTAAGCTGTGATTTTACAACAGCTTGGAATGGCAGGTTCTCCTTTTATCTATTAATAATTTTTTATACTTTATTTTTGGCATCTATAAGTCAACATCATAAGTTGACATATTCCAATAAATGGTTTTCAACTGCTCATGATAATAGATTTATTTGATAGCATTATCCTGTGTTCAAATGTCCAAACGATACCATATATGATCGAAAGGTGTCTGCCTCTTAAGCTAAAAGCAATTTTTTTTACTGCAGTCATAAGACCTGCAATAGTGTATAGTACTAAATTTAGGTGCAAAAGAGTCTACAAAAGCATGAGCTTAGTGTTGCACAAAATGTTGTGATGTATGAGGGAACGTACAAGATATTATTTGCAATGAATGCATTAACATCTGTTGAGGAAATATGCTAGGAATTTGACTTTTGTTACCAACTTCTCAAGTTTTTCTGTCCATATTGCAGAAAATTAGTGTCCAAGAAGAAGCAACTCTCAATGTTTGTAGACGAACTTCTCCTGTCAGAATTTGTGCTCTCATATTCACCCAGAAGCGAACAAGCATGGAATAATAGGTATTAAATGTGAAGCTTCTTATGGTTTTGTCCCCATTACTAAAAGGGATAAATGTCTTTTTGATGAGTATTATATAGATTTGAATAATGAATATTAATTGATCCTGAGGCTTTGGAATGTGGATAGCAATCAAATGTATAGAAGTATTTTATTTAAGCGGTGGGTTATCAAGTCAATTTCTGCAAACTGTTCAAATTTCAAAGAGATTCTGGGAAAAGAATTTAAGTTGGGGGAAAAAATAGCTGATATCTAATTTCAATACAGGAACAACATACTGCTTAAATTGGAAAAGTTTTATTTTATGTTTTTATGATTGATGGGCTTGCATACGTAAGAGAAAGATGATTATTGCTTTTATTAAACCTTTGTTTTGAGTTCTGACCCTTGCTCAATATAAGGATATATACAAGATTGTATTTTAACATTTTGGCATGTATATTATTTTACATTTTCTTGTTGGCACCTTTTACATTTCAATCCATTTTTGCATTTTAAGTATGAAATAATCTCCAAAACATCATCCTAAAGAAGTGAAAAAAGATTTTGGGGGCCGGGGTGAAATCTGCTAGTGATTTTAATACATTTATATAATGTTTCACCTTTTTGTCATTGAGATTAGAGACTTCATGTCAGATGGAACATTATTTTTTAATTCAATATCCATTTATTCCTTTTTGGTACCCCATCATTTACAGAGATAAAAAATTAATTATCGTGTATGGAACCACTGTTGTTTGTTAATCACATACATGACTATTGAACAGCTATTGATTCAATGATATTTTATGTATTGCAAGTGTTATGACATAGAGTCTGGATCAAAACGTATGGTTAAATAATATAATGCAATTAGTCATGAAAGGTTTTACTGGTAGTCTTAAACTCCTAAAATATTATGTACACTGTTGTAGTAGTAGCATAGTTGTTCTCTTTTTTGAAAATGTCTTGTCCCATTTGCTCTCATGTAGTTTTACTTTACCCTAGGTGTTGGAGCTAAAGGATGTATTAACCCTATAATTCCATGTTTAGTTGGATAGAATGGGCTCATGCCCATGTTTGGTTAGCTCCTCTATTCGGGATTGAATTGAACATTCAAACAACTAAAGGAATAGGTATTCCACAAAAACAGGTGAAATAATCCTTTTTTTATTTCATTGAAATATGTATAAAAGATGGCCAAGCCCAGGTGGACCACTTGTTCTGTTCCAAAATCTTTTTTGGGCCAAATTTTGTTTTTCTAAGCCCAAAAACATTTCATTGGACTAACATTGGCTCAGCCATGTGTAACTACTAACATGTAATTTTAGTTAGCTCAAATTGAGTTGAGCTAAGCATATTTGACTGAAAAAATCACGAATTATTTTTTATTGCATTTTTGTTTTAATTATAGTATATCAAATATAAAAATTGAATGGAGTCAACAATTCGACATTCAATTCCATTTCTACTCCCACTCCCATAACCATTCCATAAAAAAGCTTTTCATCAAATAAAATATGACCTTACATGTGAATGACATAATGAATGGTTCTCATGAAGCCATACCTATTTAGGTTCTGTACGACTTAAAGAATTCCAGAAGTTGGGCTGCACTGCATGTTGCTGATAATTGTTGCTTTCATTATCGCAGAGTATGTTTTGATTTACCTGTTTGAACCTGATACTGACTAGATATAGTTTCCATGTTATAAACATTTTGAGTTTTGAGTAAAAATACATTACTGTGTGTCCTTCAATGAGCTTAGGATTCTTCACTTTTGCCAATCATAGTTTCCATTATATTGCAGTGACTATTACTCAAAATTGTGGAAGAAACTATACCTTCTGGTCATATTGCTAATATTGCCCAAGCCTTGAAGGTAATAATTATGCTCATTTATTTCATATATTGTACATGATCTGATAGAATCTTTATTTTGAGTTTTCCATATTATGTGAGGATTGATAGAAAGGGAAGGAATGCAGTGCAGTAAAATAGAATGACAAGAGATAGTGTTTGTGGTTGTTGCACTCTGGTTGCTGGAACTGGGATGTTGAGGTGGCATCATGTGACGTGTTCAACAATTTGAATCTTTGACTCCATTCTTTGGGTTGTTCAAAATAGGACACAATGGTATCTGATTGATTGTATTCCCTTCCATTTCATCCAATGCTTTTATTTTTCTTAACCTCCAAACTCCAATTTCAAACACAACAGTTTTCTTCTGTTCCATTTTAATTAGACTTATCATTAGATATCCAAATATAGCCTCATTCTCATCTGAAGGGCCAGAATTGATAGCAGAATGTGTGAAGACATTAAAAGGTACCCCTTCAGGTTTATAAGAGCCATGAGTTCCAAATGTTCAAGAAACATGACACAAAGCATTAGAACTTTTTTTAAAACAACTGAAGCAGCAATATGTGTATGCTTTATTGAAAAATTTATTAGTGCTTATACACCAAGATAAGTCTTATCCCACAAGATGAGGTTGCCTAAATGGATCATACAATGCCATTGGGTTCAGTTAAAGACCAAGTTCATAGGAATATTATTCATAAAAGATCCTTCTTAACAATTTTTTCCAATATCCTTCTTGGTCTTCCTTAACTTCTTTTTACAGGGTTAAAACCAATTAAGTTGAAACACAATAATGCTTATAAAATTTGCAAACTAATGAGCTGCTCCAAACAATTGAAGCTCAATTTATTAGGCACCTGAAATATATGCCTCGCTTACTATAACATCATGATCATTCTGATTGTGGTTTTGAATTTGTGTAATTCTTTGTTGTTGCTTACTTGCTTTGCTACTTCAAATGATGGTCTTGATAGTTTTAATCTATATCGAGACTTGGTTTTGACAACTCTATCATTGAAATATTCAATGTACTACTTACTGCACAGAGGAAATCCTCACTATTCGATTACTTTATGAACTAGATGGAAGCATATAAGCTATGTGGAATGGAGTACCCTGCACATCTGGTACATCTGTATATGAATTTGGCTCCTCTGACATGTACCCTGCACATTAGAGGGTTAAGTGTGGAGGTGTTATAACTCCACACAAGTATTTAAAAAAAATCGATAGAAAGTTACTTTCATAACAAGTGTTCTAGATGTGTTTCATATGAAACTATTCTAGTAAAAGGTTAGTTTAAGGTCATATTTCATTTACTTGTGATTATTCTCATCTAAAACAACTCAACTGCACCTCAAATATAGTCTAACTGTTAGACACTTCAATGACTGTATGTGTAAGGGTAAAACAGGGATTATACAGGCTATAACAAACTAGCATACGAGGCAATAAGTGTAGGAAGCTGATAAAGACACAGCAAATTCCTTGAATTTGAGGACAAGATCTCCAAATAACTACAATCTATTGATAAAATGCTTCTTCCTTCTGTCTTTCATTCATTCATTTTCAAGGTTATATATGGGAACTCCCCAATACAATCCATTGGCTGCCTGCAATTCATGGAAACAGAATAACAAAAATGAAATTATCCAATATCAGAATTCAATAACAAAACTAAATGAAATTAATCTTTGTAACGTTGAGGCATGGTGATGTTCCTTTTGGGCCTGTCAGCCTTGGGCCCTTCCATATCTGCTTCCACTTCAGTAATCTAATTTGGTGTATTTACAGGTCCACTATCAATACCTTCCCCTGCAAAATCCACCTAGTCCTCAAGGTGGAAAGTATTAGAGATATCCTCCCATTTTTCCCATGTTGAATCTTCTGGAGATAGTCCTAACCACTGGACAGGGACCAAGTGAGTGGGAGGAGTAGTGGAATGATTCCGCTTAGTCTGTAAAATAGTCAAAGGCTGCACCAGTGGATGATTATCAGTAACTGTAGGGGGAAGTGCAGCAGAGTGGTCTGGAAGAGGGCACTTGTGTGGTTTCAGCAATGAACAATGAAAGACCAGATGAATTTTGGAAGATTCTGGGAGTGCAAATTTATAAGCCAAAGCACCAAACTTTTCAGTTATTTGATAGGGACGATAATAACGCTTAGACAGCTTGTGATACGGAGCACCAGCAACAGAAATTTGGCGTTGTGCCTTTTCAAGTTTTTTATGAAGGACAGTAAGCATATCTTGGCGTTCAGATAGCAACTGATCAACAACTTCTACAGCTGAAGACCCTATCAGGTAATGGGATATGGAAGGAGGTTGCTTGCCAAAAATGATTTGAAATGGAGATTGGCTTGTGGTGGATTGAACAGTAGTGTTATAAGACCATTATACCAAGGAAAGAAACTTGCTTCATTTAGGTGCATAAAGACCTTAGATACGGTTCCAAAATGTGGTTACGAACCTCAGTCTAGCCATCACTCTCAAGATGAAAAGATGTACTCATATGAAGCTTTGTGCCACTTAACATAAAAAGTTCCCTCCAAAACTTGCTAATAAAGATTGGATCTCGATCAGATAACAAATTGCGTGAGAAACAATGGTGCTTGCAAATGAGATCCAAAAATAATTGAACAACTTAATAAGTAGTGAATTGGGTAGGCAAAGTACCAAAATGAGCACTCTTAGAGAAACGATGCACCACTACAAAGATAACAGTGTTGCCATTAGAGGAAGGAAGACCAGTGATGAAATCCAAGGATAAATCCTCCCAAACAACAGTCCGAATGGGAAGTGGATGAAGAAGACCCGCAGGCTGCTTGGTCTCATATTTGGTCTGCTGACATGTTTGACATTGTTCCACAAATTTTGAATGTCAGAATGAAGACCTGTCCAAAAGAAAATTTCCTGTAACCTTGCAAGTGTTTTGGTAATCCCCATATGGTCACTGAGTGGAGGCTGATGATAATCCTGAAGTAAAAGAGACTCAAAGGGAAATTGGAATCCACCCAAATGCGGTCCTTGAATTGAATAAGACCATTATGAATCTTGTAATCACTATAGGTCCTTGAATTGAATAAGACCATTATGAATCTTGTAATCACTATAAGTCTCGGGATGATCTTGAATCTATTGGAGCAGGGAGAGAAACTCCTAGCTTGAGGTAAGACTCTGCTGAAGGTCCTCTAAAAAGGAAAAATGAAGCATAAAAAGAATGAAATATTTACCAACTGATTCATCAAGTTGCCTGAACAGAGAGCATCAGCTACGATTTTGTGTTTTCTTGCACGATATTGAATAGAGCAGTCATAACCAAGCAAGTTAGACAAATAAACTTGTTCTGGTGTTTGTATGGTTTGGGTCATCAAATCCTTGAGACTCTTATGATCAGTAAAGATGATAAAGTGGTGTGACCAAGGAGATACTAGCACCACTTTTTGACCGTAGAAGTAATCGTGTACTGTTTACTGAAAAACGCCATGGGATGACCCTGTTGCATTAAGACAACACCCATAGCAACACCAAAAGTCAGTTTCAAGAGTAAAAGGAATGCTGAAATTAGGAAGACGGAGAACAGGAGCTTCAGTCATGGCCTTCTTGAGTGAGTCAAAAGAACTTTGGGCAGCAGTGTTCCAAAGAAAATTGTCGCGCTTGAGAAGCTCAGATAAGGGAACAGCGATTGAGGCATAACACTTGATAAAGTGGCGGTAAAATCCATTTAAACCCAAAAGGCCCCATAAGACTCGAACTAAAGTAGGTGTTCGGTCAGTCTAGCATCGCTTGGATTTTTGAAGGATCAGGAGAGACACCACTCTGAGAAAGCATATGCCTCAGATATTCCAGGTGATGTTGACCAAAAAACATTTGGGTCCACAGAGGTAAAACTCACCCTCAAGACACAAGAACACCTTCTCCAAGTGTAGTATGTGGTCAGCCAAAGAATGACTATAAACTAGAATGTCATAAAAGAAAATAGCCACAGACTTACAGAAAAATGTATCAAAAATGCCATTCATAGTTGCTCGGAAGGTGGACGAAGCATTGCAGAGGCCAAATGACATGACCTTGTACTAAAAATGGCCATGGTGAGTGCGGAATGCTGTCTTGGGAATATCTTTTAGCTGCATTCTAATCTGATGAAATCCCTGTCAGAGATCAAGTTTGGAGAACCAGGTGGCACCACCTAATTCATCATGGAGTTTGTTGATAGTGGGAAGAGGAAATTGACATAGACAGTGATAGCATTTAATGCACAGTAATCGGCACATACTCGCCATGTGCCATCTTTTTTCTTCATCCACAAAACCAACAAAAGCATGGTAGTAGGTTAGAGGCTGCATGGGATATAAGGGAAAAGGAGGGAAAGTGATAAGTGTAGTGGGTGGCTGTTGCCACAAGGCAGAGAAGTTTTCCTTCTCTGATTTGTTTTCTTTCATTCTCAGTTTCTTATTTTCTGCATATTACCTTTGTTATCAGACCACTGTCCTCTAAATAGTTTCTCTATTAAGCCATAGTAAATTTAATTCCTATGGAGTAGAGAAGCTTTCCTTCTCTGATTTCTTTTCTATCATTCTCAGTTTCTTATTTTCTGCATATTACCTTTGTTATCAGAGCCTTGTCCTCTAAATAGTTTCTCTATTAAGCCACAGTAAATTTAGTTCCTATGACAAGCAGTTAAGGTTTTGGACAAGAGTTAGCCCGTCGGTCCGATGGATACAAATCTAAAAAAGAAAAAGACATCAATTCAAAAGTTAAACACTAGTTGATAAATTTTAGGATACCTGCAAAATCTCTGGATTTGAGCTGGTCTCATATCATGAAACAAAAATTTTACGTCTCGAGAAAAAATGACACCCATTTGTTTATTACTTTAATGTCATGTTTAGAAGTTTTTCCATGCATGTTTTTTTGCAACACTAAAAAAAGTTAAAAACATAAAATGTTTTACTTTCCGAAGAGAGGTGTAAATAACATTATTGTAACACACTAGGTACAATTATCCCAAAGAAGAAAGACATAAGAGACGTACAAAACAACGACCAATGGTTTGAATGAAAGTTACAAGAAAATTCAGCAGATACATTGTTGAAGTAAAACCTGTAGTCTGACATGAGACAAAGCCATAATACAAGAAATTTAAAGAGCTATGTGGCATAGTAATGATGATAGATACTAGTCATGAAGTTTTAGACAGTGTAATGTCCGTTCATGGCATCAATGTCCAAACCCCTTAGCTTGGCAAATGATTCCACTTTGCCTTTCAGAGTGTGAAGCTCTCTCAGTCTGCATCACAAGGAAGAAAAATATTAATAAGGGGGAAAAGAAAATCATGGAAAGGTAAAATAAAATTAAGAAACAGTTTGAAAATGAACAAAGACACTGACCTTGCTATCTCTGCACGCCTCCTAGCCTCTTCTGCCAATGTATTAATTTCTCTGAAGGTGTGCTTGTCAGTAAACCCTTTTGGCTCAGCAGAGTGGAGGCCATGTAAGGTTCTCTGCTCAGTAGCCCATGCAGCCTCACGAGCTTCTTTACCAAAGTCATTTTTGTTGATAAATGCAGTCTGTTAATTTGCACCATCAAGAAGTTATATAACCGTATAAGTACACTAATCATTCTGAGTCCTAGAAACTATAGGTCTATAATAAACCATCTGGCATACTTCTTATGTTTTGATCCCATTTCTTGTTAAAAATAAGTTCATTTATTCTCCACAAATTTTTGCTGAAGTTTTATCACTGGTTCAGTCATTGTACTCACCCTTTGGTTTATCACTGTATTCCAAGCCCTTCCACTTAGTGCATAACGAACAGCAAACTTTAAAGGATCTAGAAATAGATAAGTTATAGTATTGTATAACCAAATGACTCCTGTCCAGCCCCAACCAATACTTTTGATGCCAGCAACTTTCCAAGTGAGACTAGCAGATATAACAGTTGCAATCTGTTGAGAATATTATGAAATGAAATAGTGAGGCTTTCCACTGAGAAAGTTCAAATGGTTTTAGAGGTCTGAATAAGCAATGCAGGAAGGTTGAGAAAATCATGTACCGCTTGAGCAATGATGAAGGCAACGACAAGCAAAAGACCAGGTCTTTCTGTGTAGGACCAACCCCTTGAGCGTGTCACAAAAATTAAGGCTTGACTAATTGTACTGACTTGAAGATAGACAGCAGATCCCAACATTTTTTTGGTTGGATCATTGTTAGGAGCATCGGGGTCATAGTGAAAGTGTTTCACACGAAAATGTTCCTGGGGCAGAATACTTCATTATCATCTCATTGCATGAAAGAAAAACAAACTAGTGTATAACTGGAAGAAGATACTTACAGGAAAGAAGTCAGTTTCAACAACTAAATAGAAGAAGATCACAGTCATTAGAGCCAGATAGCTGCCAAGAACAATCCCAGTTGCAAAGATTTCACTAAGCTTCCAACTATCAGGAAGTGGAGAAGGCTTAACCCTATCTTTTGATATTGTCATGATGGTACCTAGAAGGATGCTAACAAGTCAGGGGACAAGAAAGAAAGTATTTCATGTAATGACCATCAAATTATAATGAGACTTAAGATACTAGAAAGTAGATAATATTACCATCATTGAGAATGGCAATGACAAGAACCATAAAGGGAGGAAAGTCAAATTTCCAAAAGCTGTTCAGTAACATGAAACCAAGCTGAAATGATATAAAAAAAATGATAAGGAGGTTGATTATCAGGTTCATTCAAAATATATTCTTTATGTGCAAAAAGCTTACCACAATACGGATAGTGATAGATATAGCATATATCTGCAAAGGAAAAGGAGTAAAAGAAATCATGATTTTCTGTCACACTAAGAATTAGAAATATTGTCATTTCATATGTTGATAGTTATTATGGAATTACTGTGTAATTTTTCATTCTCTGGAAAATCGCACGGCTTGTTAAAACTGCACTTATGATCACACTCAACCCAGGTTCTGTTAGGACAATGTCAGAAGCACTTCTTGCAGCATCCGTAGCATCTGCTACAGCAATACCTATGTCTGCTATCTTTAGGGCTGGTGCATCATTCACTCCATCACCAGTCATCCCACAAATGTGCTTTCTAGCCTGTAACCTCTTCACAATCTCATACTTGTGCTCTGAGGGAAACACACAATATCAGAAATTGATCAAGACATTAAATTAGAGCTCCCTTTTGATCACTGCTTTCTTGGCTTACCAGGAAAGACTCCAGCAAAACCATCAGCATTCTCAATGAGTTCATCAACAGCGACAGTACCCAATCCATCTTTATTTTCACCAAGCAGTGATGAAGAAGGATACATGTTAGTTCCCATCCCTAGACGCCTTCCTGTTTCCTTACCTATTGCAAGTTGATCACCTGAAAGGTTTTTTGTTGCATCATAACATGAGCATCTCGGATCAGACTTCAGAGTTATCTTATGTACACTGAATTAAATCAGTGACACAAAGAACACTAGGAAAAGTGTATTATAGAGGTAGAATCTCTCACTAGTAGACAGAAACTTCAGAAACATTTTCCTATGTTCATTATAATACTCAATGAGATAGGTTTTACTTTAGAGTTAGAAAATTTCAGGGGTGTTGGAAATGTAGCTACTCATGTTAAGCCATCCAATTTTAAATTGATTTGTTTTGATCCACTTTCTTCACTTCTCCACTGTCTAGGACACGACGTTTTTAAGAATAGTCTAAATAGTAGAAATTAAAAACTTGATGAAACCAAGGTTTTCAATTGTCTACCAGTATGGAAACAATTAGAATTATTCTAGTATTCCTTTGCATGAATAAAATTTCTTTAAGTAAAACAAGAATACTGAACAGTGATAATACAAGAATTAGTTTTCCAAATAGATGGTGACAATTATAATGTTTTCCACTCCACAAATTATAAATTCACTTGAATCATGCATGGGTTTATTATGTCTAGAACTTGTTTTTTCACAGAGAAACATTTCCATAAAAAATTCATAACGTAAATGCAACCAAGATATTTACTAGACTCTTAAACAAATAAAGCAATTAACGACACATACCAGTGATCATTTTAACACTCACTCCAAGATCAAGAGCTCTTCTAATTGTTTCTGCACTATCATGGCGGGGAGGATCAAAAAGAGGGAGAAGGCCAACAAACTCCCATGGTCCTCCTGGACTATCTTTAGTTCTCTCGGGTACTTCCTAAATTGGAGAAAATTTTCATTGCTATAAAAAATATACACACTGATATACTAATGAGATGATGGAGAATTCATAGGACATAAACCTGGCGGGCAACTGCAAGAGAACGAAGTCCACGTTCTGCAAACTTGTCAATAATTGCATGAACCCTCTGTTGGATTTCTGATTTGTTATGTGCAAGATTAAGAATCTACACAATAAAGAGTTGAATACTGATAAAACAAATGTTACTCTGATAGGTAGTATTGTTCTTCAGAGTTATAATGGATCATGTACTACCTGCTCTGGTGCACCTTTGCTAACCCTGTGCATTTTACCAGCCGCATCAAGGTATGTAAGTGCAGTTCTTTTATCAGTTGGATTGAATGGAAGGAAGTGAACTTCTTTTATTCCAGCTCGTGCCTTGCAAAATTAAAGGATCATTAGTAGACTAACCAAATTTCAACTGTAGAAGATGGTGGGAACTTGCTTTGCTGAATGCTACAATTTGAATAATGAAAATTTCTTGTCTGTTAATATATGATATTAAGTTATCATCTAAACTTTTTACAAAAATTCTGGAATTCACTGCATAAAGAAATGGCAAAACTTTCAGTGTTGTTAATCCAATAAGGCATCTTTGAGCTTGTACCTCCTTTGGGTCTGCCAACATTGAAACTATAGCACAATCAATTGCATCTTGGTTCTCTAGCCTTGATGCTCTTGCAGCCATAAGTACAACCATATCACTGTCAACACCTTTCGCAAAAACCTGCCAGATATAATAATTATTGGGAGAAAGAGAGTTAGCATTTGAAAATATGGATCCATACATAGACAAATACATACCATCACTCATATTTATTTTTGTCTATTTATATATGCTATATGCAGAATTTGAAGGTTCCATATATGAAAAGGATTTTTTTCAGTGCTTTATGATAAATTGCAAGTTGATTTTCAATTATTAGTATTGCTCATAATTTTCCCATAATATGTTTCTTTAAGAAATTGAGTACACTACTCTTGTTTCAGAAGTGAAATAGAATGTTTGTGATGGAAGGAATCTCCCATGTCATGTTCAATACATGACACTGGACATTCTGATATACCTTTCTCCATATATTTGGCAGATACGAAATTTATATCAAACCAATTGTTATGCTCAGTTTTAGTAGGAACTAAGAAGAGTAAAATTGAGACCTCTATGATATTCTTGTCCACTGAAAGTTTGTTTAGAGTTAATGTGCCTGTTTTGTCACTACATAACACATCCATTCCAGCCATCTCTTCAATGGCAGTCATTCTCTTTGTTATGGCACCCTGCAAAGTATACAACCAACATAGCCATTAGCTCAACCGCACAAAGATATCAAAATCTTAAAAATACTAAATTCTTATGGTCTTATAAAAGTCACCGAAGTATTTGGATCATTGTACGAAGTGTTGCTTCACAAACCTGCTGAGCCAACTTGTGTGAACCAATAGCCATTGTAACCGAAAGGACAGTTGGCATTGCAATAGGAATGCCACCAATTAATAGCACAAGGAGGTTGTCAACACCATTTCGGTATTTCTTTTTATGGATTCCATATATCACAATGATTTCAATAACCATACCAACAGCAATTGAACAGATGCAGAAATTCCCAATAGATGTTAGAACCTGTAACAATTATGTGATGTCACTGAGCATTATCCTGACAATATTTCAATTGTGATGAATGTACTTGAGATAGAAAACATTCATTCGCACAACATTAAGGACACAACAAATCCTATTTATGAACCTTTTGGAAATGTCCAACATGTGTTGTGTTTTCCACAAGATGAGCTGCCTTCCCGAAAAAGGTGTGAACTCCAGTTGCAATAACCACTGCCTCAATTTCTCCTTGCTTGCAAGTTGAACCAGAATATATTCCATCTCCAGGATGTTTGGTGACAGGAAGTGACTCTCCAGTAAGAGCAGACTGAAACACACAGAAACACATATCTAAATGCAAGAGGGGTCATGTATGGAATGATATGATGATGAAGCATATTATTAGTTTGGATGTTATATGTCATCTACCTATGTGTCAACAACAACAACAACAAAAGCCTTTTTTCCTATTAGGTGAGACCGATTACATGAATTCATGCGACTAAGTTAAAGATCAGATTTTCAGAGATATTAATTAGCAAGAGATCTCTCTTAACAACTTCCCCATCTATCTATGCATCAAATGATTAATTTCTTATTATCTAAAATTGATATTTCCTTTTTCTTGAGGAATATTTGGACCAGCTCAGAAGTTTCCTATTTTGTTCACATCTCCTTTTAGTTTAACTTAGTTGATATGCAGCAACCCCAGCCGTTAACAACCAATTTTACCTGATCAATCTTTAAAGGATCACCTTCAAGGAGACGTGCATCAGCAGGAATAATGTCACCAAGCTTGATGCTAATTATATCTCCAGGAACCAACACTGAAGCTTCTTCTTCACTCCATTTTCCATCGCGAAGTACCTATAAATGTAATTAGATGTCAAAGGAAATGGAAACAAGTCAGTATTGCATTGGAAACCTGAAAGGAAAACAAAAACATGAAGTAGTGATGTAGGAAGCTACTGTTAAATCAGTGAAGAGGGGAAAAACCTTTGCTTTGGGGGCTAATCTGGCCATAAGGGCTGCAGCTGCATTGCCAGCATTGTTTTCTTCTATGAAACTGATGGTGGAGTTTATTAGTAGCAAAAGAACTATGCCAATAAAATCTTGATAATCTCCACTTTCGCCCTGCAGAATTGAGGAGTAATTATACTAAATTTACTGGATGATGAATAGTTCTTTTGCAACCGCACAGTTCTCAGACAAAGTGAAAATTGACTGATTGATAATGAAACATGACTTTTAAATTTAAACCTATGGCAATATCTAGAATTGTTATCACTGAAAACTTAATCTCGTATTCCACAATCCTTGGTAAAATTAATAATATTTGTAATTTCCAAGTTAAAAGTAACAAAAGGAATAGAATGAAAATAATTTCATATTATCTATCAGGAAAAAGTGTAAAATATCAAATTTGTCTTTAAATTTATAATTATCAGTCATTTTAGTCTTTAAAATTATAAAATAAAAAATTGAATCCCTGAAATTGGCAACTTAAGTCATTTTAGTCTCTCATATTAGGATTCGTCAATTTAATTTTAGACTGGCATTTATTATTTAATTTGATTCTTGACTTTAATAAGCATTAGTTAATTTGGTCTCTAATGTTGACCGAATTGGCTAATGACTGTTATATCGAATCAGTAAATTAATTGATTTGGTAATTTTAAAGAACAAATGGACTAGTATTGCCAATGTCACGAACCCAATTGATTGAAAGTTGTCACAGATTCATTAATGACTATTAAGGTTCTTGACTTCAATAAGCTAATGACAATTTGGTTCCTAATGTCATAGACCAAATTGACGAATGACTATTATATTCGTGGCTTAAATTAATTAATTTGCTAATTTTAAGGAACAAATGAACTAATGTTGTGAATGTCATGAACCAAATTGATTGAAAATTGTCAAAGATTCATAACTGAATTTGGTTTTTTTGTAATATCAAGGATCAAATCGATAGAATGATTTCAAGTTATTGTTTTATTTCATTTGGTAAATCCATGGAAAAAATTGAAAATACAAAATGGAATTGTGTAAAGATTACCCCTCCATGTGCCATGCCTATGGCCATGAGAGCAGCAGCTTCCATAACCCATGACAGAGGATTCCACATAAAGCCCAAAAACTTCAATATCTTACTTTCCTGTACAAGCATTCAAGTATAAAAAACTATACATGAGAAATCTAAGCAACAGTTTAGAAATGAAATAATAAACTTAAACCATTGAAGTTTGTCTTTTAACCTTTTTTTCTTCAAGCTTATTGTATCCAAACAAGTCTAGCCTCTGTTGTACTTGCTCGGAGCTTAAACCTTCTCTTGTGCATTTGAGATTATCAAAAACTTCTTCAAGAGGAATGTTTTCCTACATATCACAAATTCCAAGTTCATCAAATGCCTAATACTAATAGTGTTTTTCACCCCTATACCCTCCTAATCATCATAGAAGTAAATTGAAAATGTTGCTCTACTTTTCTATTTCTTCATATTTTGGTTTGGACTCAAAAAATACATACAGAAGACACATAATACAACAAAAATCATATCTCACCAAGTAAAATGAAATACATGGATCACACAATACCATTGACCTTATTTAAATACCAAAATCTAAGATATTATTCATCATAAGATCCCTTTTAACAACTTACTTCAATTTTCTTTTTGGTCTTTCTTCCTTTTCACAATACTAAAAATAATACAATCTACTCTTTTCACTAGGACTTTTCGTGTAGATAGATTATTTTATTTTTCAAGTTAGTAACAAGAAATTCAAACACTCTTTTTTAACTAAAGCAAAATAACTTCTAAGTAATTTTCCAACTGACTAATCAACAAAGATAGCTAATTGACATTGAAGTGATCATTGACAAGTTGCATGTAAGAAACTAAAATATGTTTTTCAGTTTCAAATGAAGAACTAATAAGTAAATTCAAGATAGACTGACTATGCCATAAATAAATAATAAATAAAATTTAGGACGTTTGGTACCACTGGGGCATGCCATGAAGACATTTTAATTTCTATTATTTGTTTCACATACCAGATCAACAGTTTCCTTTACAATAGCCTCAAGTTCCACGGACCCCTCTCCCATTTTCTGAAGCTGCTTTATCTTCTACTCTCTTTCCAGCAAAATAATATGCACTTTTGAGCTCTAAGTCACAATTAGAAGCCTTTAATGTAGATTGATGAACTACAGCAACAAAATATAAGATATGCCAATCCCCCAAAACAAATTGTAGTTAAGATGACAAAATATGTTTGAAACTAAAGATAGAGATACATATTTTACAAGTTTCCTAGTTCACATAACGAGTCCTAAACAATTGGATTATGTAAATGAACTATGAACCCATAAGTGTTTATGTATAACTAAAATTTTGGTTCTATGTGATCCCCCACCAAAGCTGTGAGCATTACCAGAAGTTTATCTCTCAAAGACGTTTGATAATCTCTCGAAATCCTTAAAACACTCTTTCAAACTCAATTGGAAGATGGCATTGCAAGAATGGCAAAAATATATGTATATATACATAGAAAGAGAGAGAAATGTAAAAGCAATGCACCATATTTGCTTAGAATAACAAGAATGACAAAAACTAGAAAAATACAAAGCTACAGAAAGAGGAATATGCATGTTTAACTCCGCCGGCCAGTTTCTGCAATGGTTGTATTATACAAAGCAAGTTACATTCAAACATTAACTATTTATGCCGCCATGTTAATTTATTTACCTCTGAATTCAAAGTTCAACTGCATGCAGGTGAAATAAAATATTGATTCAACCGTACATTTTATTCTGGCATATGTACTTTATGACTGACATATTTCTATGTCAAGTAAAATACCATTTGATCCAGTCACACCAAACACAGACGGCTTTTATTGAATTGAAGTGTTTCATCATGTCCATAATGAACAAAATGCTGTGCCAGCAAAGATTAAACTACCTCTTAATATACACAAGATATTGCAAATAACATTAACAATGTTACAATTATAAATTTTCATTATTACCAAAATACCACAAAAGCTTCTTAAAAAATCCAAATAAATAGTTGTAATCACTTTCAGTATTAGTTAATGAAGTGAAAAAGAAAATTTTTAAGTATATATAATGGAAAAAAAAAACACTAAGGTGTGTCTTTAGTTACCTACGCTATATGTTGGAATGGTTAAAAGGGAAACAAATTATGTTAAAAAAATATCTTGTTCTCACAGGGGAAAAGAAATATGTTCTTTTCTAGATTTTGTTTCGTGTATATAAACTTTATCTAAAAGAAAATAAACTATTAATATAAATATTTTGATTTTACATTATTATTATTATTATTATTATTATTATTAATGGAATTATTTATTTATATAGTATTAATTGTATCATATACTGTATAGTTAGATAATATATATGTTAATAATTTAATTTTTATTTCCTATCTCTTCCTATCTCTTTTTATTTCATATCTATCGTACTCATGTGAGACAAAACATTATTTTTTTTATTATGGGTAAGATTATTCAATTTTTTATATTCTAATTCTTCTACCTATATCAGTGTAAGACATGTTAATTGGTTACTGAAGATGAAATGCCATGATAGTAGAGCCTAGAGATCGTGGGACCCTTCGTGGATTTTATTTTTGAAGCCTTTATTAGTTTCATTCTTCGTGTTGACCTCACTCTGTATAGCGATGCTCATTTTATGCCAAAGAAACATTGCTATATCTGATAACAACCGTCACCATTAAATCTAATACCTTTTTTCATTTTTTGAATATTAAAACTAATACAAAGACTTCATTTGCTTGGTACTATCTTTATGTCGGTAACCTGTCAAATAAAATAAATATTTAAGACACGAATTGTTGTTTAGCAAATTATATGTAAAGGAATTAATGCTATTTTTATATCTTTTTATTAGTATATTTTTTATTATTAGTTAATATTATGTTAGTCTCATAAAATAAGATAATTCTCACTTCTTATTTATAAGTATTTTTAATAGATTTCATAATAAGTGAGATTTTATCAAGGGAAAAACATATCCTATTTAAATGTATGAGTTAAATAATTTTTCTCTCTATAAAATAAGGTGTTTTTTATTTTAATTATTTTAAAATTTTAATTTTAGTTTTTATTTTTAAATAATAATATTAACTGATTATATAACAATAATTTTGATAATTGAGTGACTTATACAACTTTAATAGTTTAGTATCACAAGACAATTGTATGTATTTTTTTTAATAAATTATATTTTTAAATTTATATTTATTCAAAAACTAATTTATGAAAGATTTAAAAACATAATTTGAAAATAAATTATATGTAACTTTTTAGCATTTTTTTTATGATGCATCAAGTCAATAAACTCAACATCATTGTTACCTCATTGATGATATTTATTAAAATACAAACTAAAAGTAAATTAAGCCTAAATATATATATTTCTCTTAAGCCTGAAACTCCTTTTATTCGTGAAAATTGTAGAATATGGAGGTGCAAGCAACATTACTAAAAATATCTTATTATAAGATTTACATGTGCTCCAATCAACATTAATTTATGTCAATTCATGAGGAAATTTATCACAATAAATTTTTTAGTAAATCCTAAAATACATAAACAGGGTATTTTTTGCCTTGATGTCAAAGGATGAAGAGCTCCATGCCTAAAATTTCTGTAGGTAAGTTGAAATCTAATATCGTTTTATTAACAAAAAAAAAATAGAGATATTAATAGCTTAATTTTTGTGTAATTAATTTATAGGTCATTTTGCCATGTATTTTTGGTCGTATGTGTTCAACTAGTGTTGTAGTTTTCTTTATTTCGGCTTATTGGACGTTCTTTTAAAAATAATAAATACTAGTTGAAAAAAATGTTAATTATCAATTTTGTTTCCATTAATATAGTTTTTATTTAACGAAAGTTGATTTGTTAGTCTGCACATTACAAGCTTAAGAGTAGAGATATATCCAGGAAGTAATGAGCTCAAATTTTTTTGAACTTATCGAAAATAACATTGATAAACGTCAATTGTATGTGACACTATCAAACTTAGAAAAAGGTTAGGCCACAACTATCTCTCCTCATGGAGATTTTTCATATAAATATACTTTAATTACAATTTGTTAAGTTGATTTTCAGCCCAATAAAATAGCTAAACTGCCATATATACATTTACAACTAATTGTCCTAATTAAGAGAGTAATTGTTACAAATAAATGTGCAATCCCATACAATTTGTTATGCCATTAATTTTGTTGACATCCCTCCTCAAATTGATGCTCGAAAATCTACTAGTATCAATTTGCCAAGTAGAAATTGTGACATTGATGTGTCAATGTTTTAGTGAAAATATCAACTATTTGAACTGATGTTGAGACGTGTGGTAGACTGATGACTCTTCGATCATAGGCTTCTCGAATAGAGTGGCAGTCAACCTTAATGTGTTTAGTTCGTTCATGGTAAACTGGATTTTCTGCAATCTGTATGGCACTAGTGTTGTCAGCATACAACGAAGTTGATTGTGCTTGAGAGAATCCAAGTTATGTGAAGAGACCATGCAACCATATTATTTCAGAACAAGTGGCAGACATTGCGCGATATTCGGCTTCAGTGGAGGACTTTGAGACTAAATCTTGTTTCTTACAATTACATGAAATATGAGCATTCCCTAGGAACATAAACCAGTTGGTAGTAGATTTTCTTGTGTCTGGACATCCAACCCAATCAGCATCACTGTATGCTTGGAGTTGGATGGATGAATCAGTAGGAAAAAATAGACCATGGGTTGGGGTGCCAAGGAGGTATCTAATGATTCGTTGTACTACTGAAAGATGCAAATGCCTTGGAGATTGCATGAACTTACTCATGGTGTGTACGACAAAAGAAATATCTGGGCGAGTGATAGTTAGATAGATGAGACTTCCCACAACCTTGCGATAATGAGTGGGATCATCAAGAAGGTCACCTTCATCTCTATTATATTTAACATTAACTTCCATGGGAGTGTCAACGGAGATTGCAGCTGTGAGTCTAGCTAGTTGGACCAAGTCATTAATATACTTTTGTTTACATAGAGAAATGCCTTTTGTGATGATAATGCACCTCTAAACCCAAAAAATACGTGAGATAGCCTAAGTATTTCATATGAAAAGTTGAATGCAACAATTTTTTTATTCTAGAAACAACATCTTGATTTGAACCAGTGACCACAATGTCATCCACATAAACAAGAAGCACCACGATGCCTTTAGGAGTCCTTTGTAGGAAAAGAGAGGGATCATACTGACTTTGAGTGAATTCAAAATCAAGTAGTGTGGATCGAAGCTTTTCAAACCATACTCTTGGTGCTTGTTTCAATCTATATAAAGAGCGTTTTAGTTTGCAAAAAGTATTAGGTGAAGGTATAGGCATGCCAGTAGGAAGCTTGATGTAAACTTTCCCCTAAAGGTCACCGTGGAGGAATGCATTTTTGAAATCCATTTGATATAGTGGCCAAGATTGTGAGGCAGCAATAGCAAGAATAGTGTGCATGGTTGTCATCTTGGCGATCGGTGCAAAAGTCTCATCATAGTCTAGTCCATATTGTTATTTATTTCCAAGCACAACCAAACGAGCTTTATAACGATCTTTGGATCCATCAGAATGTAGCTTTATAGAGAACACAAAGTTGTTGTCTAAGGGCTTAATAGATGAGGAACATTGGACTATATCCCATGTTTGATTTTCTTCCAAGGCTAGAAGTTCAGTTTCAATAGCTTTTTGCCAACATGCATTCTTCATGGCTTGTTCATAAGATGAAGGAATAGGAATAGAGGATATTGATGCTGTCATGGATTGTATATACCTTTATGAGGGCTTACTAACACATGAGCTGTGTATTAAAGGAGTTGAGTCTAGTTCTTCTACTAGATCAACAGTCAAGGAATTATCTTGAGGGGGCGTTGAGGTTCTGTTGGCTGATTTGGAGTGATAATGTTACGTCTATTATAGGTCAAGAGAGGTTTAGAAGATGGTTTCTCCTACATAAGAGTTAGAAAACAATAGCAAAATAGAAATCGGAGGAGAGGTGAGGTCATGATGTGATGCAAAATAGTATATATTTTCTTGAAAGATGACATTTCTATATACTCGAATCCTACGAATGTTAGGATCATAACATAGAAAGTCCTTTTCATGAGGAGAATATCCAAGAAAGGCACATTGAACAGATTGTGCAGTGAGTTTGGTGCGTTTTCTTGGAGGAAGATGGACATAACACACACAACCAAAGATACGAAGAGTAGAGTAATTGGGCGGGTGACCATATAACCGAGTGAAAGGAGATTCATCACCTATTGATGGAGATGACAATCAGTTGATAAGATGAATTGTAGTGGAAAGGGCTTCACACCAAAATCATGATGGCACATGAGACTCGTGCAAAAGGGTGTGGCCAACATCAAACAAATGACGATTTTTTCTTTCCACTACCCCATTTTGTTATGGAGTTGAGGGGCATGACCTTTGAGATATAATGCCATTGGATTGTAAGAATTCCTTAAATGAATGTGACATGTATTCCCCCCCATTATCAAAGCGAAGTATTTTTATTTTTGATGAAAAATTGGGTTTGAACAAAGACGTGAAAAAAATTTGAAATGGAAAAACCTTCATCTTTTGATCGCAGTAAATAGACCCAAGTGAAACGACTATAATCATCAATAAAAGACACAAAATATTTGTAATTAGCAAGAGATATAACTGGTGTCACGCCCCAAACATCACTATGGATGGTTTTAAAAGGTTGTGTTACATTAGACTGATGGGTTGGAAAAGACAGTATTTTACTTTTACCAAGTTTACAAGGAAGACAATCAAAAGTGAACAACATTAAGAGATGGAGTGTGTTTATTTCCAAGAACAATAAATTTTAGTAAGTTATGTAGTACATTTGCGTTTGGATGTCCAAGACGGTTATGCCACAGTTGGTAATCAACAATAGTAGAATTACAAGAAACCAAAGGCAAGGAAAGACTTGGAGGCAATGAGAAATGAATTGGGAAAAGACGTCCAACTTTAGGTCCTTTCGCGATTATCTTCCCTGAGTGTTGCTCTTGCACAAGAAAACCAGACTATGAGAATTGTACTTGACAATTGTTTTCAACTAATTAACCAACTAAAATGAGATTACTAGTGAGACTAGGAGAGACAAAAACATTGGTCAGAGATGGAGAAATATCAACAGTGACTGTGATAGGCAAAGGATTTCCATCAGCAGTATGTATCTTGAGGTCTCCAATATATTTTTTTATGTTAGTAAGAAATTGAGCATTGTTGGTCATGTGGTTGGAAGCCCCTGAATTAAAGTACCAAGGGGAAAAGGATTTACCTGAGAGTCCTAAAGTAGAAAATGCTGAAATGATCATTTGTTGAACCATGTCAGGGGTCACAGTTGGAGTAGTTTCAGGATTATATTGTTGAACAGGTGTTGGATTAGTGGAATTATTAGGAACAACGGAATCAACTGAGGCTGTAAAAGTTGTGACCTTTCGCTTTGGTGGCCGTATAGGGCATTCCTTAATAATATGTCCATCCTTTTTGTAGTAGTTGCAAAAATTTTTTGAACAATTAGACGCATAATGTCCAAATTGCTTACAATAGAAACATTGAACAACAATCATGTCATGGTTTCTTGACTGTCTTCGGGCCACATATGCTATTGGAGCAATAGTTCATTTTTTATTTTCAATGATGGACTATGTAACGAGGTGTTGTTCTTCACGTAACAGATCATTGAAACATGCATCCAGTGATGGTACAGGGTTTCTATGCTTGAGATTGGACTGAATACCTTCAAAGTCATATCTCAATTTCATAAGAAACTAATCTCGTTTAGTTGTGTCATGTACTATTTGGACTGAGCAGATGCCTTTAGAAGTCAAGTCTGCATAAACTATATCAATGTATTCAACCCAAAGATTCATGAAATGAGAGTAAAAATCAGAGATTGAGAGACTATCCTAGTTAAAGATAGCGATGTCGTGCTCAAGCTGGAACCTTCGAGTATCGTTGTTCTGATTGTAGACCTTCTTCAAGTAAGTCCACATTTTGGCTGCTGTCTTGTAAGGTCGAAGATTCAGGACAATGTTGGGGTTAACATAACCTAGAATCCAAGCCATGACTTGAGCATCTTGGACTGTCCATTTGGCGTGTTTGACTTTATCTGTTTCTTTGCTAGGGATGGAAGTGCTGCCATCAACATGACTACACAAGTCTTTTACTGTGACAAAAATCTAGAATTGGAATGTCCAAGCTAAGTAATTTTTTCCATTAAGACAAACCAAGAGGACCTCATACTTTTTGGTAGACATGGAACGAGAAAAAAGGAGTTGAAACTGAAAAGGATGGTAATTTGGATCGTGAAAGATATGACCAAGAAACAGAAAAAAAAAATGAGGACTTGGACAAAAGTGAAACGGATCTGGAAACTTGGACGAGATTGAAAAAATAAGGAAAGAAATGCAGACTAGGTTCTTGGATCGAAACCTAGTGTGATACCATGTCAAACTCAAAAAAAGGTTAGGCCACAACTGTCTTTCCTCATGAACATTTCTCATATAAATATACTTTAATTACAATCTGTCAAGTTGATTTTTAGCCCAATAAAATAGTTAAACTGTCATATATACATTTACAGCTAATTATCCTAATTAAGAGAGTAATTGTTACAAATAAATGTGCAATCCCATACAATTTGTTGTGCCATTAATTTAGTTGATAGACACCTCAAATTTATCTTTCATTTTTTAAAACACATTAACCTTTATCTTAAATTATTTAAATTCCTTTAATTATAACTTCAAACATTTTACAAAGACATTTCTTGATATATTTCTTATTAACAAATTCTACAACATTTGTTTGAACTTTCAAAATAAACGTATTTGAAAGAAAATGTTTCCAAAAAAGAGTTTAATGTTTAAGAAATCATTTACACAAGTCTTCATAAAACTTTTATTAGCTAAATAAGAGTTGCGCAAACGTATTGTTTCCATAAGCGTGTATAAGACAATGAAACTTTAGCGAAGTTAATTTTAAATGTATAAAATATAATGCGAAGAATAATAAATCACATATATAAGAAATTCATCAAATTGATTCTTACCAACATCAGTGCAATTTATTCATATAATAGTCACCAAAATAATAGTACTCAAGGAGTGCCAATATACAAATCAGGGGTGTAAAAAGAATAAAGTTTTTCGAAAAGAAGATTTACAATGCTCATATACAAAAATGACCTAGTATACCCATACACAATATCCTAGTCAAAGTAGTAGTAGTAAATTCTATCGTGTACATACATACACGTATATATATCTACCCTGTGAGTTGTACATCATATCCCCATCTATGTAGATCCCTCATATGGATCCTTCTCATATAGTGGGTCGTGGATCCACTACCATTCAATGGGTTGCACTGCCAGGTGGAAGATCGACCAATAAAATCTTGACATTATTATCTGAAACAAAAAATTGGGGATGTAAGGAGTGAGTTCTTCGTCCAAACTGAGTCCACAATTACACGTATAAGATGTGCTCACTTACTTTCATTCTCACTATCGTGTCTTATTTACTTCACTAGTAGACGTATTTTTGGGTTCATAATGCCTCTTGATCTTCCAAATCACAAAGGTCTTACATAACGTATATTCATCATTATTTGCTTTTGGGTGACGATTGGAAGTACATATTCTATTAGTATTTAATTATACTCAATATCTTTTCAACATTATGGGTCCAAAATCAAAGTATAATAAATATCTTTGTCAATTACTATGATAGTCTCAAGTCAATTTTTTTTAATATTATGTTCCTCATGAGAATATCCTATTGACAAATTAATGATAATTATAATCATTAAGAATTTCAATTGAGTCATTTCAATGATCATATTTACATATGCATCAAATATGCATCATTTATACATGTAACTTAATAAATTAGATCTATTAATCTTCTTCATCCAATGAAGATCATTTACATATATATTGATCTATTTGAATTATTAATGACCTTTTTAATAATCCAACAACAAAGAATAAATTAGATTAAATTATAAAAGACTTATTTCTTATTATCATGTTCTTCATCATAATGTTAAGCTTATAGATTTAATCAAGGACCTTATAATATTAATTAGATAATAAAATAAAATATTTGATATATGATAGATTGAATTTTAAATATACCTATTTATTTACACTAGATACTATTGAAAAAAAGGGAAAAAGTAGAGTATATGTGAAAAAAGAAGAAGAAAAACATAAAGTAAAAATTGATATTATTTGCTAAAAGTAAAATAAAGGAGAAAAAAGAAAATTGATTGATGTAAAAGAAAAAAATGGCCATGAAATGAATAGTATATAATATTACTTTTTTACTCTTATATTAAAGTTATCACGGGTTCACTTTATTAAAAAAAAAAAAGTGTTTTTGCTTATAGGAGACACACAAGGAGGACGAGGGACAAGACAAAAAATTCATCATTTTACAGAAACTTTCTCTACCTTTATCATGTCTAAGAAAACAAAAGCGTGGTTCCCACAATATTGTTTACTTGTTTTTCCTTGTTTCTGTTGTTCCAAACAGATACACTTTTCTCCTATTTTACTATCATTTAGTTCTTATAATTTTTATTTTTTAATTTTCTTTTTTCATTAAAATTAAAATACTTTATCGTATGTTATTTAAAATGTGACAATGTTATCGAATCGTTCTCATGACACCATTTGGCATCTCTCCTCCACTTCACATAACAATTTCTTAGTGGTTCACCAATTTTGTATTCTGAGATAAATAAGTCATTATTCAATATGACATCTATGATTGAATGTGACAAAATCCAAGTGTTTTAAGCCTCCAAATGGATAGATCAAGTTTCAAGCATCGAGCAAGCCGTTACGGCCATTCCAAGATGTTCCATTTTTAACGTGTTCAAACTAGTGAAAAGAGTAAAAAATTAACAAAATGCTAAGTGGTGTTTGATTGGTATTTAATTCAATATAGAAATTCACGCAATGATACGATCAACATAAACACTTCCCACCCAATAATGCAATCATCTTTTGTCCCACTCCCACCTATGAATTTATTCATTATTTTTTGTAGCACTATAGTATAGTGTATACTAATTTGTTTTCTGCAAAAAAATAGACAACACTAACAAGAATTCATTTGCCATCTAGATCTTTAGTTCCACCACAAACCCAAAAAGAAAAAAAAGAAAAAAAAAAGGAAAAAACCACAAAAAAGAAAAAAGAAAACTCACTTTTTAACTCGCGACAAACAAATGGTTTCCTTGCAAATCTAGCGTTTATAGTTATTAAGCATTATCAAAATATTAAGAAAACGGTTTGAGAGATGGTTCCAAAATAACCTAGAATTTATCTAAGGCCATTATTGTGCCTATAACATGTTGCGTGCAAAATAAACATTAATCAGATGGGACAGGTACCATGCCATCCTCTATGAAATTAAACAACATTAATCAAATTGTTCTCATCATTTCACTTATTATTTATTTTTGTTGGTGAAGTATGATTTCACTTATGTTACTAGCAAGTATCTTGTTAATAACATAACTTTTACTCACTCTAAAGTTAGCAATAATAAATAACAATTACTAACTACCTATGAATAAAATTAATGTTTAAATATTAATTTATCCATGAAAGATCATATTTTTTAATTTTAATTTTTTAAATTTTTTTTTATTTTGATCTTTTAAAAATTATTATTATTTATTTTAGTTCATATCATCAAGTAATAATAATAAATAATGTCATAACAATGATTTTGACAATCCGTTAACTTATTATATAAAAAATAAGATAATTATGTGTAATTTTTTTTTAATAAATATATTTTTAATTTTTTATCTGTTCAAAATAATTAATGACATTAAATTGATATTGATTAATGAAAGATTTAAAATTACAGTTTAATAAAAAAATTTACACGTGACTATTTTATCACACTTCTTAATGGTATAACAAATATTTGAAATGTTAAAGTCACTATTACGATATTATTTAAAAAATAATAAAAACTAAAATCAAAATATTACTTGATCGTAAAAATTAAAAAATAAATAAATGATCAAAATAAAAAAAAATTTAAAAAATTAAATTGATATTTAAACCTAAAATCAATACTAAAAATAAATATATAATTCCATTATCAAATTAATACAAATATACAAAAGAGAAATCAAATTATTTCAAAATTTTAAAGTTATTTTTCATTCACAACATTTGTCTTTTTTAAAATTTAATGATTAAGATTAATAACTTATTACAATTATTAAATTTTAAAAAAATAAATAATAAAAATAAAAAATAATTATCTTAAAATCTATTTTTAAGAAGAAATTGATCTTTTATATCAAAATCCATATATATATATATATATATATAACAAAACTTCCTAGTAGTGATTGTCAAGAAAATCCACAGGTCTCATGACCCCATTTAGCTAAATTCTTAGTATTTTTTTAAAAAAATATATTAATAAAAAACTAAAGTAAATTACTATCAACAACCGGGATTTATCCTCATGGAAATTCACAGCTATCATATTGACTATTCCAAATCCAAAACTTTTACTTTGGACAGCTGGAGAAAATATGTCTATACACAATACTGTGATGTTAATTGGCAGAGGCTGTTTTCTCACTTTTACACCTCAGATTCCTATATTTTCTACGACTCTAATTATATATCGACAAAGCATAGATCTAGTTCTTCCAAATATACCTTTTATTTTTCAATTGAAATTAAAATTTCATCTCAATAAAGCAAATAAAAACAAAAATCAGTATATGCTGATAAGGAGATCACAATAAATGATGAAACTATTCATAATACAATTTCATCCTCACCTTCCATTCTATTAAAATAGGGGAAGGTGCTTCTTTAAAATTGTGCATTAAATTATTTTTTTTTCAAGTATTCCTGTAATAGTTTGAGCTTTTGTATGAACTGCCATTCATTATAATGGTTGAAGAACCCTTTTAGCAAAATAGTCACAACTTTGATCCATCATTTCTATCCTCTACTAAGCTAAAGTTAATAATAAGAAAATAGTAAGATTTTACACTTTTCCTTTTCCAAACTTGGGGTCCCAAACATTACTTTGCATGTTGGATGTATTAATTAAATACAATGAACATCCGATTTTAAGTTGAACAAATTTTTAATTTAATACTTATTTAAATCCTTAATCCTCAATTAAAACACCATCACATCCCTCGAGTCTTTCCTAGAGCCTGCTCCTCAGTGCCCTTTTCTTTTTTCTATTTTTTTTCCTCTTATATTATTTTCTATTTTATTTTATTATTATTTTATGTTTAGATGCTAAACCAGATGGCTTAGCAGAACGTGGTGTTGAAGAAAAGGATTGTGCTTGCATCTTTCGGTCTTTTACTCAGAAATGAACATGTTTGGCCTCACCAGCATAGGAAAAGTTTAGATGTCTGAACTTCTACACCAATTGGGCTTGGCAGTGCTCTAAGCAATTGATATTTACATCTCCTTTATTACTAAATTAACCTTAGTTAAATATAAAAAAATAAAAATAAATAATCACACCTAAAATGTATGCATTTATCATATTTCTATTAAAACTATAAATGTTAATTTAAAATTAAAATTCTTTTTGCCAATTATCAATCATGTTGTTACCTTGTTTTTCTGATGCTTAACTATAATTTGATTTGCTTCATTGATGGAAACATTCAAACATGATTATCATGAACCAGACTATTGCAAAAGCTTAAAGCTGTTAGATGAAGACATGCAAACAAATTGTGTTATATCTCTAATAATTTAGTAACAGGGATAGTATTATGCCATGAAAAAGATTGTAACAGTATAATGATTGTATTATGCCATGACAGAGGCACTGTGTTATAGTCAGCTATTTAGGGCCTAATCTAATTTGTCTGCTAAGAAGGTGCATGCATTGGGTCAGTTGGGTCTCAATATAATGGAAATTGGGATTGACAAAATAAGCAGGTCCAAAAGTTATTAGACTTTGGCTTTGATATTTTTATTACATCATAAAATACGTTTTTCATTTAAAAATAAAATAAAATTAGAACCTTGTTCTTCATACCTCATCTTCATAGTTTGCTAAATCCTCCTCACCCCTTTTCTCCCTTTTCCCACTTCTTCCTAGCAAAGGAATTACCGTATTAAAATTCTAACTCAATCTTATTTCATTGCAATCTTATCTTACAATTGTGTTATTTGACTAAATTCTGAATTTTTTTTTCACTAAAATTTCCTAAGTTTGATGAACATATACTATTGATATAATTTTTTTTTACAGTATTAACAAATTAGGTATTATTATTGATATGATTTTTAAATAATTATTATAAAAATTAATAAATTTAAATTAAAATATTATTTTAATATATTATATTTTTATATTTTATATTTTGGTTTTTTTATGTTTTAAGATTTTTAATTTCATCATTTATTTTTAAAAAAAAATTCATTTTAGATATTTTTATTAGGATTAGAACTAAAATAATTTTTTTAAAAACATAAAAGATGAAATAAAAAATTTTAAAATATAAATGACTAAAATAATAATTTTATAACATGAAGGACTAAAAAATGTAAAATGTAAAGGATTAAAATGGTATTTTTAGATTCTTTTAATGATGTTGAAATTTTAAAATGTACTTAAAATATCAATAGTATAAAAAAATATTGTCATATTTTTTTATTAATCAAAATAATGATTAATATTCGTCGAAAAATTCAGTTGATCACTTTTAATGAGATTTTCCTTTTCAAGCACATTTTTTTATTCATAAAATTTATTCCAAGATTTTGTTTTAAAGATTTGAATTCACTGTTTATTTTTTTAACAAATATTTAATTAATTAATTTTATCAATTTAATTTTATAAACTTTAAATTATAAATAATTTTTTCTTTATATAAATTTGATTACAAACATATTAAATATGAATTTAAAAAGTTTGTTTGAAATTAATTATTTCATACAACTAAAATTTATTAAAAAATATCTAATAATAAATTGATTCAACCTTGAAAAGTCATTGATATTAAAATATTACAAAATATGACAATATTTTTCATACTATTGATATTTTAATTATATTTTTAAAATTTTAAAATCATTAAAAAATGATAAAATATTATTTTGGTCCTTAACATTTTAGTTTTTTTTTTTAATTTTGATTCTTCATGTTTTGAAATTTATATTTATATTTTTAATATTTTAAAATTTTCTATTTCATCATTTATGTTTTTAGAAAGATTCATTTTAAAATATAAAAAATTAAAATTCAAAAATGAAAACACATAATAACTATAACTAAATCCTATTTTAGCCATAAATTTATCATAATGATATTTTGTAATTAAAAGAGAGTATAAATAATATTTTCCAATTTCTGTTTTCTCAAAAATTATGTATTTTCTTATCTTTTGGAAAATGAATTTTTAGACAAGTACAATCATTGGAGTTGGATAACATGGGTCATAATGACCCTTAGACTGATTTAGCCGATTAGCACGCTTTGATAGTAATGTTGATATCACTACCCAACAAATCCAAGACATGTTTCACATTGGCATGATTCAGCCTAGTCATAGTCCATTTTCTTCACTTGTCTTTCTTGTTCACAAGAAGGATGAGTTGTGACATTTTTGTGTTGATTTTTGCATCCTTAATGCAATGATTGTCAAGGATCGCTTCCCCTCCCTACCATTGATGAGCTTCTAGATGCATGGTTTTCCAAGCTTGATCTTACTCAAGGGTTTCATCAAATACTTATAAACCCTATGGGTACCCCCAAGACTGCCTTTTAGACACATGTTTATAAAGGACTATGTTAAAAATGTTTTGCCTTTAATATCCTCTTACAGAAGGATCATTTTACTTGGTCTCCAAATGCTTAGAGTGATTTTGATGCTCTTAAGGTTGCCATTAAGCACCCTTGTGTTAACACTATCAGATTTAAAATTTTCCTTTTACTGTTTTTTGGAAACTAATGCTTCTGACACAAGTAAGCAATTAGTTTCCCATACTTGTGTCGGAAGTAATTATGCTTAGGGTAGAATTGCCAAAATGTCTTGTTACAAAAGAACCATTCAACTGCTTTCTTCAATAATCAATTTTGCCCCAAGCTCCTTCGATCTTGTACATACATTCAGGAGCTATATGCAATCATTACGATAGGTAAAAGATGGTAGCAATATCTAATGAATCACCACTTTATTATCATATGGATCATTGCAGCTTAAAGAAGTTGATGACCCAGGTTGTCCAAACTCTTGAACAAGATATCTATTTAGCCAAGCTTATTGGTTATGACTATACAATTTAATATCAAGCAAGTAATTAAAACATTGGCTAATGCTCTTTCCTAAGTTTAGGATTCCTTTTCTCTAGCTTGTTCTTTTTGGGTTTTATCTATGCCTCATTTTAAGTTTCTAGATGACCTTAATAAAGAATTGGCACAAAATTTACTTCTTTGTGACAACAAGTGCTACAATATCTTACCATTCATTCTTGTTATAAACATTCTGATAGGTTACTGTTTTACGAGGGCAATATTTGGTTGAATAGAACAATTCTTTCATTCTCTTTCTCTTAGCAAAGTTTCATCAATCTCCCCTAAGTGAGCATATGGGTTTTGCCAAAACATTTAAATTAAGAAAATTGAAGAATATGATGAACACAAGAAATTTGATGAACAAGAAAACTCAATCTACACAAAATCTTACATAATTGGACATAAAAACACATAAGTTTTATAAATCTAATATAGATTCATACAAATTCAACAAGAATTTCAACAAACAACACAATATTCAAGATAGATCGAAGAATAAGAAACTCAAGAACATAAACATGTATGTTGCATCTCCAACAAGGAACTTTAAATCTATGCCATATTTTTGTAAACCTAACATGGATCTACACTTTTTTCACAAGATTAACATAATTCCAAGCCAAAAAACACAAAAACAAAATGGGTCTAAGAAGAAAAAAAATGATGAACTAGAGGGAGAGAGAAGTTGATGCACCAAAAGTAGTAGAAGATGAACAAAAATATAAAGACATTTTTAGATCTAATTGTAGATTCCACAATGTAACTTTGGATTCTACCTCTTGATACCACTTGATGTACTCTAAACCATGAAATGAAAATATCTAATTGTTTTTGAAGCTTTGTAAAATCAATTTTGAAGAAGTAAAGGTAGAAAATCGAATTAGATTCTAGAAGTGAAATTGGCACCAAAATTCCCTAAGAAATTGATAAACAAAGGAGGATCTACCATAAATAATAAACTTTCTTTAATAAGAATCAATGTTTTCGATTAGAATCAAGAGAAAAACAACAAATGCTTTCAAGAGATAATTTCTCTATTTCAAAAAAATTAAGTTTAAAATTACACCTTAACTTGAAATGATGATTTATATGCTACCAAACTACACAAAAACATAGATCCTAATTATTATGTACATACAAATGACACTTAAGCTCATGTTTTTAACCTATTCTATGTTCATCCAAGATGGTCCATGAGCTTGGACTTGGATCCTCCAATAGGCCATTGGGCTTGGATCCAACAAGGTCAAATTGAAATCTAATTTTCTTCTCTAATGCTTTACTTCTTACTCTTGTAATTGTATATTTGAAGTTCAAGTCTTTAAGTCTTTCCTTCTCTTGCTTTTCTTCTTTATTGTCTTCCTTAAATAACTCTCTATCAATAAGAGACTTCATACTTGTACTATAACACTCTTGAATGAATAATTTGTACTATTGAATACATGAATAAATTAATATAAGATTATTTTAACTTAATTAATAATTTTAAATTTAAATCATGAATTGAATAAAAAAATATATTAAAATATTTAAAGAAAAAATTATCACTTAAAATAATTTTATTTAATTTTAATAAGATTGTTTTTTAAAAAATATTTGTGATTTCTCAAAAAAATCAATAATCCACTTTAGATGATAAAGTAAGTAAACATATCTTTAAAAAAATTAATATTACATATGCATAATAGATATGTTGAAATATTAATGAATTTTACCTAATTTAATGCATTAAAGTCACATGCGACACTACCTTTACAAAAATTCGGAATTAATAAATAGATGTGTGACCTTGAAAATTATAAACAGAAAGTCAACTAATTATTTTATGGTAAACTAGGTCTGGCTCCCCATGATAGACATTTAAGGCAATATTATAAACACAATTCGAGATTTTGCATATAGCTAAAGCCTAAAATGTAGAAGGCACGTGTCTGTATATATATATTTTGATATACTCGTGTGTGTGTATATATTGAGTAGGATAGAATTCAACAAAGTATTAATAGCTCAAATCGTCCAACTAAATTATATTATGTATAAACAATATTTGATTTTAATTATAAAAATTACTTAATCGACGGTATTTACTAAATGTAAATACTAGCGTGGTTAATAACTTCCTTTAATATAGGTATAATATTTTTATATGAAAAATTTAATTTCTGACACCAAACTTTTGTGTCCTAATTAGTTATGCTTCCAAATTAGGTATGTTATGCCCCCAAGTTTTTTTTTTTTTTTTTTTTGAATTACATGTCCCCAAGTTGATTAATTAGCATTAGTAATTAATAATATATAGATATTTTGTCAGTCTAATGCATCTGTTTTAATTTAAATCATTAAAACAAATTGAGTAATTATCATTTTTTATAATATTGAAAGTGAGTTAGTATAGTTTTATAATTTTAAACTTTGTACACGCCATATAGAAACACCAAGTCATAAATTATATATTTAGGCCATATTTATATAAATTTATTTTGAAACACATAAAAAAAGAAAATAAGAATGATAAAATAAATAAAATTTCTTTTATTAATTAAAATCAACTTATATATATACACCTCATTTCATTTCAAGAAGTTAAATAACAGAATTTCTATAAAAATGGAGATGCTTAAATTAATTTTAATTTATAAAATAATTCTGATTCATTTTTATCTTTTTTACTTTCTTTTCTATAAGTAGTTATGAAGAAATTTATGTTTACACATATTTAATTAATAACAATCAAAGTTAGCTATTTATTGACTAAGTAATTATTGATGTATCAAAAGTTTATGGTTCTACAGAATAATGTTACAGGAATAGCACAGGGTGCTTGGTCAATCATTGACTACTATTTTAATCCCTTAGCTGAGAAAGGATGTCCTATGTGCCCTTTATATATTCAAGAAAATTTATTATATTTTTTAGTTTTTACGTAAAATATTAAAACACAGATAAAAAGAAAAAAACAATATTTTATTGTTCAAAGATAGTGGACAAGATTTTAATCACTTAGCTGAAAAAAAATTGTCCACTCTTTATATATGGACTTATATGTAACACTAGACTCCATGTAGTTGACTACTTTCTATGGGAAACTTGGGTTACATGTTCACATTGAGTTAAACATGAAAAAAAAAAACATGTTTACATTATGTTAAACATGAAAAAAAAAACATGTTCATATTGTGTTAAACATAAAAAATAACACTACTTTCAATATCACTGGACAACTCAACCCATCTTTTACAAAATAAATGAAAAAAATAATATATTAATAATATAAAATAATTTTATACTATTATTTAATAATAAATTATTATATATGATAATTTTTTAATTTTTATAATAAATATTTTATAAATTATATTAAGAATAATTTATGATTGGATAATTATATAAATTATTTTTCATAATTAATGTATAACTATTTAACTCCTAAAAAATTTATACATTATTATTAAAAATAACATGTTATATATAAAATAAACATATTAATAAGACAAGGTAAAAGATAAATTTAACTCTTACAGTCTCGATTTTCATAAAAAATAATAATACACATTTGAATTTAAAAGATAAATTTATATATTTTTTTTAAAAATTCATTTATTCTTCTTAGATTTTATCGAAACTAGATAAATCTACGATAAACCTATCAGATTTTTTTTAATTTAAATTTAATTATAAATCTTTAAAATATTTATTTTATATTTATAATTTAATTTTTATATTATATGTCTCAAATAAAATGTTCTGACTTTATTATTATAATCTATCATCAATAAAATATTATTTTATATTACTTACATATATTTTTATTTTTATTTTATTAATTATTAAATATGTCACAATAAATTTAAAATTTATTCAATATAAATGTGAATTATCATAAAAATTAATAAACAATAAAATATTTTTTTAATTACATATTATATTTTAATTTAATAAAAAATAAAATAAAATAATAAGTTTAATTTATTTATAAAAATAATATAAAATAATATTAAAAAATATTACATAATTATATAATTTTATTAAAAAATATTAGATTGTTTTTAACTGTGAAATCTGTGCCATCACATCCTGGAACATGGCTCACGCACGACTCCAGATGTTCGCTTTGATTTAGGACTAGTAATGCAGATTAAATTTGTCCCCTTCGTTTCTAATGCTATATTTACATATTTGAATTAATTAATTTTAAGCTTGAAAGTATTTTATTAAAGAAAATATTAATTAAATATATTGATTCTCAATGTGTGTTTAAATAACTGTAAAGGATTTAAGCTCATCAAGTCCTTAAATTGTGGTGCACGATTTTATTTCAGATATGCGTATGAAGAAAAAACAGTTTAGTTATTTATTTTATTAAAAAAATTATTCATTTAACTTTTAAAATGATATAAACTTTATTTTTTAATTTTTATATTTTAAAATCATTCATTTTAGTTCTTATATACATTTTTTTATTTCATTTTAGTTTCTCAAATTATAAATTATAAATAATAAAAACTAAAAAATAAAATGTATGTAATGATAAAGATCAATAAAAAAATAAAATTGTTTGTATGTGATTAAAATAAATAATTTTTAAATATAGAGAATAAAAAAATAAAGTTTACTTAACTATGAAAATCAAATAAATAATTTTTTCTATTTTTAAATATAAAAAATAATATTGCATTACTGCATGTGACATTATATACTCAATGTGGTTTCGAAGAAACATCCCAAATGAAAACAATAGTATTAAAGAAGTAATTAATATCACAGTGTTGAAACTCAGAAGAAATGCATAAAAAAATATAAACAACTCCAAAACCTAGTGGTATAAATATGTACACAAGTCACTCACTTATCTTTATCATCTCAAAGCAGCATCATCTCTATCACCATCTTAAACATGGCGAACACAAATTCTTGTGATTTCTCTTCATTGGAGTCTATTAAACACTATCTACTAGAGATTGAAGAGGATTCCAACACTCCCATGACAGTTTCCAGCGATGAAATTTGTTATTCTCCAAAGTGCAGTCCATTTCCAAGTCCTGATTTGGGCTGGGAGGGAATCGGAGAGGCGAATAAAACAATGGAATGCGAAAGAGAAAATCGTATGGAGGAGCGTGAAGGTCACGCGCCACCAGAATGGAAGCACTACAGGGGTGTGAGGAGGAGGCCTTGGGGGAAGTTTGCTGCGGAAATAAGGGATCCAAAGAAGAATGGTGCAAGAATTTGGCTTGGGACTTATGAGAATGAAGAAGAAGCAGCTTTAGCTTATGATAGAGCTGCTTTCAACATGCGTGGCAGCAAAGCTAAATTAAATTTTCCTCATCTCATTGATTCGCACGCGCCTTTGGAGCCCGTAAAAATTACTAAGACTTTGAAGCGAAATTTGCCTGAGACTTTTTCACCGGTTTCAGAGTCACAAGACTCAAAGAAAAAGACAAATTTGGCTAACTTGTTGAACAGGTTGGCCAAGAATAGGAGTCAAATCCGTGTTGAAATTAGTTTACATGCACACCATGACAACGTTGATAAATGGTGAACTTCAATCATTATTTTTCTTCTGGTTTAAGATATGGTTTTATTATCTCTCTGTCATTTTATATCATATTTTACAAAAACAAAAATAAGAAATTTTTAATAAATTATGTTATTTTATAAAATTATTTAACGTTGAATAGTAAATGGAAAATAATTAATTACATTTACTAGTATCAATTATTCTTATTAAAAATAGTTTTAGTGACAGAGTGAATATTAAAATTATTCTTATTAAAAATGGCATAATTTTCATTTCCTGGATACATTTTGGTTATTAAATATATATGTCTCTCTTAATGCAAATTTGTAACGTTTACAGGACATTAATCATTTTTACTGAAATCAACTATTGGTAACGTTTACAGAAGGTTCAAGTAACATCAAATCATCTATTATGAACTATTATCATACTACTTGTAGATATGTTAAATTTTAAGAACTTTAATTTTGAAATATTTAATTTTTAACATAAAATAAAATATTAAATTTTTTATGTCAATTAATAAAATAATGAAATTAAAATATATAAATAAAAATAATTATCATTTTACAAATTAATTTTATATGTTAAGTTAAATTCGATTTTAAATTCTAGAAATAATAGCATTTGGTCTAATATTATATGAGACTAACTAAATATTGGTGTCAAAAGTTTTCAAGATTTTTTTATTTAAAAAGCAAAAAAATAGCATGATATCAACTAACTACACGTGAGGAGGAATCTATCACGTTAAGTTTCAATGCCATTTTAAATACTCATTGTAGCTTCGAAGAAACATCCCACATGAGAACAATAGTATTAAAGAAATAATTAACATCACGTTGTTCAAACTTGGTACAAATACATAAATATATATAAACAACTCCAAAGCCCAGTGGTATAAATATGTACACAACGCATTATTATTCACATACTACTTCAAGTATCAACAAAGTTAACCCCAAAATGAAAAAACAGCATCATCTCTATCACCATCCAAAACATGGCCTCCACAATATCTTGTGATTTCTCTTCGTTGGAATCTATTAAACACTATCTACTAGAGCTTGGACACGATTTCAACACTCCCATGAACCTTTCCCACCATGAAATTCAATATTCTCCAATGTACAATCCATTTCCAAACCCTACTTTGAGCTCGGAGAGTGTTAATGAAATAAAGGATTTGTTGGCATGCAAAAGAGAACACCCTATGACAGCGCGTAAAGTTCAAGCATCACCGGGCATGGAAGCGTTACCGAGGAGTAAGGCGAAGGCCTTGGGGAAAGTTCGCGGCAGAGATAAGAGATCCAAAGAAGAATGGTGCAAGAATTTGGCTTGGGACTTACGAAACTGAAGAAGAAGCGGCTTTAGCTTACGACAGAGCTGCTTTCAACATGCGTGATAGTAAACCTAAATTGAATTTTCCTCATCTCATTGGTTCTCACGCGACTCTGAATTTGGTGAAAATTACCAAAGCTTTGAAGCGAAACACGTTAAAGCCTTCTCCACCGACATTAGAGACACAAGAGTCAAAGAAGAAGAAAAATTTGGCTATCTTGTTGAACAGGTTGGCCAAGATTAGCAGTCAAGTCCATGTTGAAATGGGTTTAAATGCATATGATTTTAAGTTTGATCAATGGTGGACTTAGTTGAATGGTTATGTTGTGGTGTAATATTTGGTCCCACTAAGGTTGTTTGCGTAGTTTGGATTTTTTCAATTAGTTTTGGGTGTAATTTTCGTACCTTTTTTTTTTTTTTCATTTCCTGGGTTCATATTTGATGCCTAGAATAAGATGCTTCTACTAATATGGTAATATATAAGGGGTACTATATTATATAATAAATAAAAAAATTGTTTGTTATAACTTGTCCTTTTAAAAAGAAAGAAACTAAAATTAAAATGACAACTATCTTATAACTTAAATGGCTTAGCCTTTAATATTCAGTCTGCATTGTTAATAAGGCCATACCTCTGCTGTTTGTTTAGTAAGATCAGCGTATAACCAAGAAAGGTCCTTCTTTGATCTAATCTGGAAGCAAATTTTTCACACTTTGTCATAGGATATATATTCTTTTGCAGGCTGATATGAAAACTGGCTGCACATGCCTAATAGAACATGAAAACAAATTGCCTCGGAAATTTGTAGGTGGTGTACTGTTTGTAAGGGTTGGATTAGCCCTTGTACCAAGTTTAAATTAATAAAATTAATGTTTTTTCTGACAAATAAAATAAACCTGAACTTCTACTTTCATTTTTTGTTTTTGTTTCTTGAATAGCTATAAATTTTACACATTCCATAGACACCAATTCCTTTATTTTCCTTATTTTCTCCTAACCTCCTAACATTATATGACAAAGTCTAGCTTCATGGATTGGTATTTTCTTCCTTGCCTTTAACATAAACCTCTTTCTATAAGAGCTTGTCTTTATGCAATTTGTCCCTTTTTTCTAACTCTATAATTGTTTGTGCCGACTCATTCTCTGTTTCAAGTATATTTACCCCTAACAATTTACTGACACTAAAAATTTCTCCAAACTTTTTCCCTCACTGATATTCCAATCCCCTACCTATTACTGTTCCAGATATTCGAATCTTATTTTTTAACTACGTAGTTAAAGAAAAATTATTAATTTAATTAAACCACCATAATCCCTGTTAATATTTATATAATATATAATAATTTTATTAATTTTTATTGTAAATTATAATATATATATATATATATATATATATATATATATATATATATATATATATATATATATATATATATATATATATATATATATATATATATATATATATATATATATATATATATATTTTGATTAAAATCATAAACAAGTAGTAATTTGTGTTAGAGATTTTTATCTAGTATGAGAGATTAAGAGTTTGTGTGTAGAAAAATATTTATTGTGAGAAGTTAATTTTTTAAATGAATTTTAGTACGTTAGAAGATTAATGGTTAATTTTGATAAGGAATATTTTGAATTAAAATAATAAAAAAAATTGATAAAAATGATTATTTTGAGTGTTAACCCGTTTTCTCTTGAATAAACTTTTGTGAATTCTCTCCTATTGATTGAATAAGCACAATTGTTGAACCACAAGCTTTAACCATGACCTATTACAATTATTGATTTGTCTTTCTTTATATAAGGAAAAAAAAAAAAAAAATCTCCTGTGCAATCAATCTAGATTGAATAGGACCAGTTTCTATTAGCCTTAATTTTCAGTTAAGAATGCTTGGTGTGGTGCGTATCTCGCAAAAAGGCTATTCTTATCTGAAATAAAAAATGAGAACCACCCTCTGTATCGTTGATTTGTCATTGTTTATAAATGGAACAAAAGAATATCCTAAGCAATCAACCTTGATTCAAAAAGCCCAGCATTTTTTAATTAGTTTCTCCATGATTCTTCTTGACTCATTCATTTCTATCTTCGTTCATGGTATCTTAATTAAGAAACTCAACATTTGAACATACACATGGAATCTTCTTCTTAATTACAATGACTTATGCACACTTTATATCTAAAATAAAATGCATTTAGTTTCTTCTTCTTACAATGATTTATGCACTCTTTGTAATTTTCATTAACTAAAATAGAAAAAAAATATCAAAAGCAATATAAAGCCAAACGTCTTGTTTCTCTCTCTTTTTAAGCAATGTACGCACATGCACAGACATATTGTGCAGCATCTGGATGAGTATTTTATCATGTTTTAAATATATAATTCAATAGTATAGATAGATTAGTCTTTCTTTAAATAACATATTATGCATTAAAATACTAACATTAAGTTGATTTGAATAAAATTAGACTTGGGCTCATAATAAATATTCATAGAAATAATAAAATATCTATAATTTGGAGGAAATTAATTTAGCTACAAAATTTATTTGACTTATTTACAGAAATTTATAGAGATAAATGTGGGCATAAGTTCTTTAGTATTTATTGACCCAATATCCATATATTAAATTTAAACTAAAAGTCTAAAATTACAATTATAACTTTTATAAATTACATTACAAGTATATAAATTAGTTGTTTTATAAAAATTTTTTACATTGATTTGGATTAACTTAAATTATTCTGTTTGTTATGGTTTCAGGATATTTGTTATGCTTTATATTTTATAATTATATATATATATATAGATTTTCTAATTAATTATTTTATTATGTAGGATTTGAATTTAACTTTTTTTTTAACAACCAAACAATTTTTTTTATTAATAAGAGAGTAAAAAGTGGAATACAAGATGTACCTTTACATGACTCAAAGAACAAAAAACATACATTTCAAACACATGATACAACCTTTCAAAATCACATAATGATTAAATTCAAAATTATATCCTTTTCGTGAATCATGTATAATAGAATCATATTTTTTTAAAAATAAACGTAGTATTATTAAATGTAGAAACTTACATTTAAAAATAAATTCCTTCAAGACATAAATATGAATTTAATAATTATAAAAAATTAATTATTTATTTATCATATTTTAGGTTTGTAATATGAAATAATTTCATTTAATTAACTAATAGCCAACTAAGGAGTTGGAAAAAAATATATTTATGCACTTACATTATAAATACGACGATGGATACTAAAATTATTGTTTCTATACATAAATAATTAAGTGTTATAATGACTTATTTAACCTCATATAATATTGTTTCTGCACAAAATAAGTATAAGAATAAATAATTTATAAAGATGCCAGTATATAAATAATTGTTATAATGCTTATTCAACCTCGAAGAGGTGCCATTTATAAACAAGGGAAACAACAAACTAGAAAAGATAAGAAATAAAAGCACACTCCACTCTCTGTGGCTGCAGCAGACTCCACGACAATCAGAGAAAAAACATTATTGACGCGCTTTTTTGGTGCTTCTTATTAAAAAAAGACAGCATGCATGTTCAATTGTCCGGCAATTTCGTTCTTTATGAAACACGTATACATATGCATGCAATATTATATATATTTTTTGGTTTACAAATTTTAAAACATTATATATTTTTGTTCTAACCTTAAGCACAAATATTGAGACAACGTGGTCAAGCTAGGGACACTAAAGCTTTAAAAACTTATTTGTGATTGCGATTTTGACTACCCTATTAAGGTTAAATTATCGGGGTGTTTGACTGTATTAGAAAATGTGAAGAAACCATAATCTAAAATCTTATTGAGTAAAGTGCTCTTCCTTTGCGAAAGAATAACTGTTTGAGACTTGTGTTAATTATTTCCATGTGTCTTTTTCTCCTCAGCAATTTTTGTCTTTCACTAATTAGTTTGGAAAGCAAGCTGTAAGCATGTATGCATTGTAACTATAAGTAAAAAATCAATAGGCTTCTGCTGTTGAAATTTGTCAGCGACTAATCAATATAATGGCTCAAGCGAGGGAATTAAAGATATATACTTAAATTGAATTTGGGTCACAGAAATATATATAGTTATATACAATAGCCTTAAATAACCTTATATAAAATATATAATATGTTTTTAAATAAATATATATTAAAATAGCATCATTTTTCTTTTGCAGGGCAGTGTATGTGTTCAAGAAAGACTGTCCAACACATAGTGGTCTCCCATACAGCCCTTGGGCTCATTTTCCTTCTTTACAAAATAGCCTTAAATATGATTTTAAAAAAAAGCCTTAAATACATAACAACTATAGGATATTGTTGTAGCCATGTTTTAAATGTTATGGTGATATTGTTATTTCTTCAGGAATTATCAATCACACGGTTATCTTTGACTAGACAATAAACATTTTTTTAAGCATGGCGAGATTACACATAATAAATAAATATTAAAATAATTGAAATCACATCGTTTTAAACCCAGATTCAAAGCGTGCTTATAAATACCTAAGGCATGAACAGTTGAAGTTATAATATATCTCAATAAGAACAAACACCACCATATATATATATATATATATATAATCCAAAACATGGCTGCTACAACATGTGACTTTTTTAATGGAATATATCGAACACTATCTACTTGAACTTGAACATGACTCCGATTATCACTTGGACTATAGTGGCGTGGAGAGTGTCAATGATGCAAAGAAATTGTCTGAGTGCAAAAGGGAACAGTCTGGGGCAGCACCTGAAGTTCACACGCCACCCAAATTGAAGTACTACCGTGGCACGAAGGCTGTGGGGAAAGTTCATGGCCGAGATAAAGGACCTGAGAAGAACAGTGCTAGGGTTTGGCATTGAACATATGAGACTGAAGAAGGAACAGGTTGGCTAATGATAGAGCAGCTTTCAAGATACATGGCAGAAAAGCTAAAATGAATTTTTTTTATCTCATTGGTTCTGATGATGACACATCAGAACTAATGAGAGTGATGGCGACAAAGAAAAGGAAGAACCTAGTTGATTTGTTGAATAGGTTGGCCAAAAATAAAAATAGGGTAGGGTTTGACAGTTCTGAGATCTTAGCTAAAATTTATGCTTGCGACTATTTGTACCTTGTGGGAATTCAATTTAGAGCTTGAACTAACATATGCTGTGAGATAATTCCACTAGGTCTTGAAATTGGTATTAGCTCTGTTTAATTGTTTTATATTTCAAGAAAAAATGGATTTTATAATTGTTTTAAAACTTTTCAAAGAATATCAAAATATTTCGGAAAGCTTTTACATAGTGTCAGACTATAGAAGATATTCACAGGCTAGCTAGATATATAGATCTATCATCCTATGAGAGGAAATGATCACTTAAGAAAATGTTTTTACAAAAAAGCAATTTTCACAATCTAACTCCTTAAATTAGTCTAAACAAATAAAAGAATGAGAAAAAAATAACATTAAATATTTATATTGGTTCACTTAACAATTACTTGTTACATCTAGTTTTTAATTACTACTGAGATTTTATGATAACGGATAATTAATTGTTTACAGGAAATATTAATTTCTTATAACTCGATTATTCTTTAATTTAAACTCCTTTAGGTTTCAATCATTAAGTGTTTGAGAGAAACTGAAACAAAACAACTATTGTTATAAGAGAAACAAAATATACAGAATAATAGCGCTATCAACTCTTAAGCAAGAATATACAATTAATGTCCAGAGAATAGAAATTTAATTTGCTGAAGATTGATTGGGGTTTCTAAATATCTAACCCTTCATAAATCGAAGATACTCTTTCTAGCCTTCACCTTCCAAAGACATTGGAGGAAAACTTTAGTATGAAGCATTTCAATTTAATTTGAAAGTTGAAGCGTTAAATGCGTGATAAATGTTTAATCTATTAATTCATGTTGTAAAATATATTATTTTTTTTCTTCGTCTGTGTTAGAATTGCAAGTTAAATACAACTTTTCATTTCATTGAGTGACATGTAAGTTGTCTTTCTTTTTTTGTCGAGTGTAACGCTCAAGGAGGAAGATATATGATATGATGGACTTTGGATGAAACTGACATAAGATATTTCGTGCATGGGTTTAGGATAATATCATATTTATCATCCTAATTTGGTTTCATATTATTTTTATAAATTGTTCTTGAATATGTTATCTTAAAATCATAATTATAGATTAAATAAAATAAAGAATGAGTAGAAGAAAAGAAAAATAATACAAATTTTAAATAATAACATAAAGAACACAAATATAGCGAACAAAAGGATATAAATAACAAAACAAAATAGAATATATATATAATATTATGGAGAAGTAAAACAAAAGACATCACACTCAAAAGAGTGACAAGTTAAGTGAGAAATTGTTATAAAAGTAGAGAGACTTTTTATAAAATTTAAAAGGTTCTAATTCAAGATCCTATAGATGAGAGTTACCGTTTTGTTCACATTCTAATAAGAGCAATTCTTAATATTATTTAGCTTACAAAATAATAGAAATTGCATATTTTATAGAGTTTATTCTAAAGTACTAATCACACAAAAAAGTTAACCCTTATTATGAAGCAAGAAGGCTAATCCTAAATTACAGAAATATAAGCAAAGGCCAAGCAAGCTTAAAGCCCAAATTACAACTTAATTTTTTAAAAAAAAACAAACTAACCTAGGATTGAAATTTGGACTTCTAATTAATCAGCATCAAATTCACCTATTTATTATAATTATAATAATCCAAAAACACTTAACTAATACAAATAAAAATGAGGTTCAAAACCTATAATTGGTGCATTATTAAGTCTTTTAGGTTGAACATTTTTTACATAAAATCAAGTGCACCATCTTGGTATCTTCTTTTTCCAATTTGAGCTTGTATGTGTTTATAACAACTAGAAGCTCCTTAGGTTCCTTTACCCTTTACTTCATACGTTCTTTTAGCCCAATAATAGGTTTCTTCCCTTTAATTCTTCTACGTTTAGGTCTTATAGGTCAAATTAAGGGGTTTTTCATTTTCAATCTTCCTTCTTATATTGGAACCCTTCCTTAACCTTCATCATTTTGTCCTTAAAGAAAATTCATCCTTGAATTTAATCTTTCAATACCTATATATCAAAAGATCTGGGGTTAGTTACCTTAAATGCTTTATTAAGTTTATACTTTCCTAGCACGTCAACTTTGTAGGCTTATTTTCTAAGATCAAAGTAATTACTTTTCAATTTGCAAACACAATATAGTTAGGAATGACAAAATAGGTTAAACTTGGTTGATTAACATGCCTAACTTGTAAAAAATGATGGAATGAGCTAAGTAATTCAACTCGTCAACTCATGTTGGTCCACCTCGCCTATCCTGCTAAACCAACGAGCAACTGATGAGTCAAAATAGGTTAACCTGGTTGCCTACCATATATATTTCTTTTTTAAAAAAAACATGTAAACAATATTGAGTGTTTAAGCTTTGGGTTTGCATTTTGTATGTTTTTTTTTTTTAAGATTTTAGTATTTTTCAAAAAATCAAAATACACATTTGTTATTGTTTTCATCTTATTTTATAAACTCAATTCCTCTAATACTAATAGAAAAATTTATATTTAAATTAAATTTAGACTAAATTATTAATATATTTTATATTTTTTTAACTAAATTTACTAATTTAAATTAATTTTATGAAATAAAAATTAAGACTTTTTATTTTTATTTTTCACAAGTTAATCATGATTTTTCATCTATCCTTAAAATGAAGGTCAACTAATCTCGACCTACTTTTAATAGATTAGTGGTGAGACAAGACAAAATGACTAGAACTAGCTTGTTCTTGCCACCGCTAAAGGCACTAAGAACAAAATCACAAAAGACTTAGCCCTCCCTAAAGAATGGTAAAGAGGTACACCATTCTCTCCTTAAGGTCTTTTGCCAAAATATGCATCAATTGACAGGATGCCTTAGTTGTGAGGTCTTTTTAATAAGTTAACACGTGACTTGATGCAATGATAGATAGGTAACTCAAATCTAAACCAAGAGTTAAAAACCTTAAAATGAGAATTAAAATTATTAATATTAAACTACAAAGATTAAGACTAATATAGTAAAATTTAGAAGAAAACAAAATTAGTATATAAAGTTTTTTAATATTTATTTATTTATGTACATTTATTTTTTACATTTAAGTAAGGATATAACGTCCGCTTTATTTTATTTATATCTATCTAAATAATATTTATTTATGTACATTTATTTTTTACATTTAAGTAAGGATATAAAGTCCACTTTATTTTATTTATATCTATCTACATAATATTTTTTTTATTATATCTTTTTTCTGTTAAGCTTTTCTTCTCTAAATTTTATACTAATTATTTATGAAATTATATAAAATGAATTATATTAATTATTTTTAAAATTTATAAAATATTATAAATATTTTTTTAATATTTATAATTATTTTTCTTGTAAGAGAATAAAATTTAATTTTTTCAAACAAATAATTAAGAAAGTCTTAGTGTGTATTTTTAAAGATTAAAAAATTTAATGTAAGAATAAATAAAAATAGAAAAAAATTATGTAATTTCACATGATTTTAAAAACAATTAGTATAATTTACTCAATTATATTTTATTTTAAAATTTCTAAAACAAAACATATATTATGTGATGAAACCCACAAACACCCTGAGTTTTCTTGCTCCTACAGTAGGGTCCATTTTTGGGATAAACGAAGGAATATGCACATGTGAACGTATTTTATGATATATGTGTACGTGTTTGAAGAAGATATTAACTGACTTGCATGTCTTTTCAACAATATTTTAATAAGAATAAGAATCACATATAACAATTGAGATCACCTATGGAGCGTGGAGAGTGTTTTTCTTTCTTACGTTGGAATTGTTTATGAATAGCTACCTATACAGAGGTAAACTAGATTTAATCCGTTTAAAATATTAAAAATCTGAGTATATTATTTGTTATATACTTTATTTTTAAATTTAACCCATTTAAAAGCCTACTAAAGTCTATTAATCAACTTAAATATTTATTTTATATTAATTTTATATAAGTATAACTTCTTTTTATATGGACTAAAAATTCATAAGCTAATCAGAAAAATTGTATGTAAATTATTCTTTTGGTTCTATCAATCACGAGATAACAAGAATAATTCCATTAAATACATATTAATGTAAAAAAACTAATAAAACAGTTGATTTGTATTTTTTAAGAGCAAAGATGAACTCATTTATATAAAAAGCAATTCCCTAATTTAGACACTTGTAAATGCAATTTATAAAAGTTAAAATTCTAATTAGGTATTTGTTTTAAATTAAATATATGGACTGGTAATAAACATGAATACAACGTATTTAATTTAAAAATATTTTAATGATATTTGATTTGATTCTAATGATTGTAGTTGATAGCTTAAGTTTTTTTTCTAATAATTTTGTAATATCAATTGATGGGTATCTATTAATGTTATTAAAATCAAATAAATTATTGATTTGGTCAAAATATTGAGTCAATGAATTATTAATTAAATTGTATGAATCGATAAAGAATAAAATAAGATAAAATAATAATGTGTATATATATTTGTGTGTAATATATAAACTAAACTTTAAATGTGGTTAAGTAGTGTTTCATACTTTTCTTGGAAGATAGATTGTAGGATCAAATCTCGCATAAGGTGGTTTGCAAAAGAGAGAGAAAATGGAACGTTGTAGGAGAGAGAGAAATGAGACCAAGACATCTTGGAAATACGAAAAAAGTGTCAAAGTGAATTTTGGAATGCTAAAAAAAGCTAAAAAATGTTATATGAGAGAATTTGAACTTTGAAGGAGTTAAATCGATTCATTTGTAATCCGGTTTGAACGATTTAACTTGGTTTAATACTAGTTTAATGATGCAATCATTGGATCGTATGCATAAACGATTGAATAGATTAACCAACTTGATTACACGATTGATTTCTAGTTTAATTGGTTGAATCGGCTAGATGGAACTGGATTTAATAACACTTGTCTCTATTTAATGTGTACTCTTCTCTTGAAATTTTGTTTGCCTAAATAAACAAAAAAAAGAGTGACAAATTAAGCCTCTTTAATTTTTAACTAATTAAGAAATAAGCATTGCTATGTAGTACGAAATATACTTGCAGAAAACAAACGAAAGATTAACGTGGACCAACGATAATGTTTAAAATAAATATTGATTAAAAAAATCAAAACATATAGAAAATATAACTTAACAAAAGTCAAAATGTTCGTGTCTTGGTTACGAAAAGTATTTCGTAACAAATAATAGTATCTTGTAAGGAAAATGTTGATTGGTACAATTACTACTGGTCACAAATACACAAAAGATGTTTTCCATACAGAATTCTTTTATATTTTTCTAAACCAAACATAAAAACAGTGAGCATCAGAATACACCACCATTCAACTGATTCCTCCATTGGTCACATCTTGAAAAGCAACTCTATCGTAAGCTAAATCTGCTTCTTCTTCTTCTATCTCATTAGTCCCAAGCCAAACCCTACCACCATTTCTCTTTGGGTCCCATATCTCCGCCGCAAACCTCCCCCTTAACCTCCGCCTCACGCCACGGTAGTGCTTATACACCGGTGGTGCGTGAGCCTCACGCGCTTGCAAAGGCTTTTCATCACTTTTGTAAACAAACACTTCGAATCTTACACACCTTCCAAGCAGTTTTCGTGGTTGGATACATTGGAGAGAGTGTTGGAATCATTTTCAAATTCAAGCAGATAATTTTGAACAGATTCCATTGGAGAAATGTCGCAATAGATTGCACTATTTTGACGTTCATTGATAATTATTGACAATGACAAGGGTAGTGTGTTTTTCTTTTGGAGTTAACTTTGTGCATGATTGAATTTTCTTTTTTTAATGATGGAGATTGTGTTTTTTATAAGAATAATGCATGATGTATTTTTGATGTAGAAAAATGCTGTTTTCTATCAAAATGTTTTCGTGGAACATGCACTAACGCGTATTTCCTTAAAAGCATATCTCATTTATTTTTTTTATTTTTAATTAATATTTATTTAAAAAAAAAATAGCTATTACATAAAAAACAATAGCTATCACATAAAAATTTGATAATGTCGTATGTTATTAGACATGTTATTTTATTATTTAATATTTTTATTTAACAATAATATTAAATTAAAAAATAAAAAATGAAAATTAATAAATTAAACCTAACAATATCTTATTTTTTAAAAATTAAATTTATGTTTAAGCCTATAAAATATTGATAGACGAAGTGAAGTCTAACATAAAAATTAAAAAGCTTCGCAAATTCCTAAAAAATTTTCCTATTAATTTCTTAAAAGCTCCTTATTTTTGTGATTTTTTCAACAAAATAAACTACTGTTTTTTTAAAGAGTATTTAGTCTAACTTCTTAACTTTAAGGAGAAGAAAACTAAAAAGAAAAAAAAATAAAACACTACTAACTATATTTATAGTTGATATAAAATTTCAACAAGTTAATTTAATTTAATATATATTTCAGTTACTTGAAGTTTTTAAATAGTTTCTTTTTACCAGATTTCTGTCTAGATTAAAACAACTTGGCAAAACTTTTAAGTAATTTTTGTATAAAATTTGACGGTGAGGAAAACTAATCATATTCCTAGTCGTCCAAGGCAAAATATCTACTTCGGTGACAAATACCTACTAACCACTGATTTAAGTTTAAATAATGTAGCCCTAAAATAAAATTAAAAGAAAGTGGAGTTAACAAGGGCATGATGGGAAATTTTGGATTCCTTTCCCTTGTTGCCCAAAGCAAGGGATTTATATAATTGAGTCAACCAAAATATAGTAATAAACTTACCGACTAAATCAATTTGTTCGTCAATAATCATCAATGACCAATGATGATTCACATTGAATCAATCTTATTTAATAAATAAATCATACTAATATTTTTCTAGAATTTTCAAAACCGGGAATCATAAGCAATATAAAAATTGGTTACTTTTATTTTATTTTATTTAGATTAAACTCAACCAAATCCATTTATATACAGGTTAGATCACGATTAAAAAAAATATAAACGTATTAATCCATGAACTTAATTTGTTGACTTAATAATTAATATTAAAAAATTTAATATAAATATTTTTATAAATTGTTTAAAGTTAAATAATGTTTTTTAAATATCATATTATTATTTCAGACATAAATAGATTTAAAGTAAAAATATA
>JAMLFT010000079.1:0-61827 GCA_026544285.1 Pachyrhizus erosus | reverse complement strand
TTAAAAATTATATTATATTTTTTGGTTAAACATATTAATTTAAGTTTGTTATTTAATTATTATTATAATTTAAATTATTTAACTATTAAATTAATTAATTTATATTTTTAAAATTATAACAATAAAATATTTAATAAATATATTATGTATACACATGTTGTTGTGACAAAAATATTATAAAAAAATATGTAATGATAGTAAGTATGGATGCAAGTATAGTTTAATACTCATATTCGTCTCTATTTTTATTTAAAAAAATCGAATAATATCCATATATAATCGAAACAAATATTTTTCATTAAAATCAAAATGAGTTTAAGACGTTATTTGCAAATTCAGATTTATTTGTTATATCTAAGTATAAGTTAGTTTATGATTTTGTATAATAGCATATAATGTCATTATTGTTCCAAAACAGGATAAATACTAAATAATTATTTTTATAAAAAAGAAGAATAAAAATAAGAAGGACGAGTAATAAAAAAAAGATCACAAAGATATTAATCGTGTCATTATTATTATTTGCGTTGATCTTGCTATTATTTTAACTATGAATTCTTATTGTATTAAATTAACGTACATGAATAATTGATAATGATATTATGTTGTATGTCATAAAAGAGATTTTTTTTTTTTACAATAAACAAATGCAGTAATGATGATATATATATAACATACTTTTTACATATAAATCAAAGAATACAAAATATATAAATTTATAAAAATAGAGAATACAAAATACAATTTAATTATTTTGTTATATTAAAAGTCAATGTGAGTGTTTTGTGCATTATCCTTAAAATAAAATTTATGAAATTTTATAAATTTAAAGATAAATTATGTGAAAACTTAAAGATAACAAATTGGATTATGAGCATAGGTTTAGCTTGATATAGATGGAAAGTTATAGCGAGTAAGAAAAAAATGTTTAAATTTAATTCAAATTTCTAAAATAAAACTTATTTTTTTTTTAGAGTTTTTGGTCAATTTTTACAAACTAAGTCTGTGTTAAGCTATGATTTAATCAAATTAAAAAATTCACATTTTACTTAAATTTAAATTTGAATGTTCATGTCCTGGCTTCAAATGTGTCCACCCATTTTCTCACCTAGGAAAACATTATCCGTAAAAAAATTTACATAATTTTGTAAATTGAGAGAAAAAAAAGTGTTATTAAGAGGGGAAAAGAAGTGAATGGAGGTAGTGTTTTTCTTCCCCAATCCCGATGAGGCAGATTAATTAATTCATTAAATAATTGTGAACAGTACACAGTAAAGAGTGATTCTGTAGAGAGCGAGAGAGGTCAAATCGAGTGGCGAAAGGTTGGGTGTCTTATTTCGTATTTTTGTGGTGCTGGTGCTGGTGCTGGTATTGGCTAAGAGTAAGAGGGTTTCAAACAGAATCCATAGAGAGAAAAATAAAATAAAATCAAAAAACAAAAAAAGGAGGTAAGAGAGAGAAGAAGGAAGCCGCAACCCCGATAATCATACTTGTACTTGAGATGATACTGAATAAACCCATCCTCAATTTTTCACAATATTAAATAAACAAACACCTTTATTTTTATTTTTCTCTTCGTTTCTGATCTCATACCCATGGATCCCTTTGTTTTGATACGCGAAGGTATATATAATACTTTTCGTTTACACTCTTCCATTTGTTTGAGATCTTTTTTTTACCCTTTTCATTAATTTATATTTTGTCATCTCTTTCTGCAATTTGCAGCTTTGGAATTACTATTACTGTTATTATGTACTTTTTGGGTCTCTAATCTGCTAGTTTTCTGAGTCGTTGAATTGCGCAAGATCTATTTTGAAGTTTGTGGCTCCCGTATTGGGGAGGTTGCGTTCTTTGTGCGCTCGAGCTTTGACTCGTCCGTTGTTATTTCTGTTTGGGTTAATGTTAGGGTGAAATTCGGGTTTAAAATTTCTAGGTTTTGATTTTTTATTTTTCAACATGTTTTATTGGGGTTTCTTGGTAGTTACTGTTCGGGAATTCTCTGTAATGTTTAATTTCTCTTAGAAGTTGTTTGTGACATTTTCTGTTATTTACTTCGAAATATCTAGGGTTTTAATCTTTTCCTGCTTTGTCTTTCTAGTTCTGAATTTGGTCAGCTTTCACAAAAACTAATTAGCGTCTTTGTTAAATTTGCTATAATTTCCGTAATTTGTGCTGGTTCCTTTTTTGTTCATTTTACTTTTATAGGATTCACTTCCAAGTTAAAGTGATGAAAATGGCAAGCGGTAGTTCACTGCAGTGATATTAAAAAATAGTAGTAACTGCGGTTCTATATTCGGTTATTTATTTATCATTTTTATGTTATATGGGATATTTTTGAAATCATCATTTGTCTATTGCATGATGTATGGAAATTTGTAGTGAATTTTTTTATTTTCCCCCCTTTTCTTTTTATAGCAGTCTGGTTAATCAATGAACATGATCAAATTGGACCGTTTTCAGGGTTTGGTTGAGGCTGGCTGGGCATGTGCTGTTACTATTTTTAAAGTCTGTTTATGTTGTAGTTATTTTGTCCATATTCTAGTGAATAATGAACCTATCCAAGAAAGGATCCCAAACGGATGCAAAGCTATTAAGCCCAAACAAGGCAACAACTCTGAATCCAAATGCAGCAGAGTTTGTTCCTTTTGCCCTCAGATCATCATCATTATCTGGAACTACCAGCTCGGTAGATGCAACAGCAAGGCTCACTGCTGCTGGAGCTCTTGGGAAAGCAGTTTTAGATAGATCAGAATCATCCATTTCAAATAATTCTGATGATGAGGTGCACCAATACTGGCGATGTCAGCTCCCTGATGATATTACCCCTGATTTCAAGGTCATGGGAGAAGATGAGTCTCGAGGTCTTGATGATCTTTCTTTAGCAGGTTTATCCATACACAATGACAATGAAGCGTCCAGGTTTCCTTCTTCCAAAGGAAGTAAATATATAATAAATGAGCAGGAGGAAATATCCCGTCAGCATATTAATGGCAATAGCTTTGCAGATAAATTAGGGTTTTCCAATTCAAGCTACAGGGAGGACCCATCTTCTGGAAGCTTTTTGAATGCTCTGGCAAAGCCTTGGGAGAGGCCAATTAGGAGTGCTGACCAGCGTATTAGCAGTGGTCAAGAGGGGCTTACTTACGATGACAACTCTAGACATGGATACTTAAATGATGTTTTGGCTGAAAATGCAATTGTTGATGATACTGAATTGAATCCTTTGGAGTTTTTAGCCTCCCTGTTCCCTGGTTTTGCGGCAGAAAGCCTTGCAGAAGCTTATTTTGCCAATGGATGTGATTTACATCTGACCACTGAAATGCTCAGTCAGTTAGAGGTAGGCTGATTTTCATTTAATAACTTATCTGTGGTCAAATTATGGTTCCTTATAAGCTCCATCTCATGCGTTTGACTGTGAAAATGTATGTGTTGTTAGTTATATTAGTGCTCAATATCTATCTCCTACTTGTTGCAATGCAGTATGCTTTAGAGCATTTGAATTAGCTTCTCTACAAATACTTATTGAAGAAGAAAATGTAATGAATCAAATTTCTCCCATTACACACCTCAGTTTTTTTTAGAAGTTCCATCATTTAACTTTTCCATGAGTTGATTTTAATTTATGGTAAAAACTTGACTCATTTTACCTCCTTGATTCTTTTTTCATCCTCTTGTGAATGTGTTTGTTGAGAAGTTTATCCACATTGACTCTCTCACTACAATTCTAAGTCTGATGGGATGGATGCTAAGTATTTAGAGCAATACCTGTGCCTTGTTTTGGCAGGGAAGATCCGGCTCCCTATAAAGTTGTGAAGTGATTCAAGTGCAATCTACCTAGCTTCCAGTTTCTAATCGCTGTTGCCTGGTACTGGGGGGAGGGGGTTGTCAGAGATAAACTTATTTTTCAATTTTGATCTATACTCTTTTTGAGTTTAATTTGTTGATGACAGTGCTCTGCTTCATGTTATCATTGGGGGGCAATTGGCATTTTATTAGCATTTTGTTAGATATTGATATTGGTATATGATTAAGTAGCAGAATCTGATCTCTGTTCTTTGGATACCATAGTCATTTCTTATGATTGCTACTTATTTCTCTGGAGTATTTTTTTATCTAGGAACTTTATGTTGATAATCTCTCTCTTCCCCCACCCCTCCAAATTTGTAGCTTCAGGTTGATAGTGGTTTCAATCAGAATCTGAATTCAAAGATTCTGTCAGCTCCCAATCTCATTGCAATGGACTTCCCGGCACTTGCTTCACCAGATGGCCAGACTGCTTCAGTAAAATATGTGGTTGATAATGTCCAACAAAGTGGCAATCCTTACCGATCATTAGACAGTGATGTGCTGCTTTTGAAATCTAGCTCTTCAGTTCCATCTAGAGGTTCTATTGACTTTGCTTCAGCTGTTAGGAAGTTGGCTTCGCAGGATTCTGGTGGTATTTGGAAGTATGACAAAAATGGCTCTGGTGATGCTGCTATCGGCTCCAGTGGGAATTCAAATGTTCTGGGTAGTGGATACAATGGTGGACAGGGGAGAGCCCACTTTGGTGATCGGTTACAGAACCGTGGTTCAGCTAGGGCAGCTCCTGTTTGGCTTGAAACTGGTGATGCAGTTGGTAATTACTTATGTTTATACTTTATATGATTCAGTTGTGGGATATTTTCTCTGTCTTCTATTTTCTTTAACAATTTTGCATGGCAGCAAATATGTATTCAGAGCTGCGGGAAGAGGCTCGTGATCATGCATGCTTACGTAATGCATATTTTGAGCAGGTAGGTCTTCAGTTCATGCTTTAATAAGTTAATGGCAATCAGAATTTGAAATAATGATTTTGGCTGCGCACCTCTTGCTTGGTTCTATTGACACATTCCCTTGACTTTCTCAGCTCCTTTTAGTGTGTTTAACTTTGGATATTCAAGTTGGGACGGTAGATCCAATAAGAGCTGTTGGGCTGATACCAGTTCAAGAATAAACAACAAAGTCTCTTAAGAGTCATTTGTTCTTAAATCAATTTCTTTGTTTGACTTTTTTTTGGGGGTTTAATTGGTTTCTAATATGAAAGCAGGCACGACAAGCCTATCTTATTGGTAATAAAGCCCTAGCAAAGGAACTAAGTGCTAAAGGGCAACTGCACAACATGCATATGAAGGCAGCTCATGGAAAAGCTCAAGAATCCATTTACCGCCAGAGGTTTGTTGTTCTCCAATGCTTTTCATTCCTGCCTCCATGTAAGTTTGGATTAAAGAAAAGCTTGTATGGCATCATGATGTTAACATATTTCGCCGGTATATATTTATTGACATGAAGGTATCCTTTTGTTTGATGAGCTGGCTTTACCCCTTTTCATCGTAAGCATATTTTTACTTTCCCCATGTTTCTTTTCCTCCTTAAATATTTATTATGCCAAGTACTTGTCATTGAGAAGGACAGTGATTGTCTCTTGCTTATTTAAGAGGTGCGAACAATCTGAACCCTTCAAATAGAATTTTGTGATGCCAATTTGTTATCTGGTGGCTTCTAAAGAAAACTGTATGAAGCTTTAGTGTATTTTTACTAAATGGAGAACATATACTGCACTAAGTTGCTTCAGCTCTTCCTTTTTCTTCGTTGCCTGTACAGGCTGCCTGACAGTTTCTTTCTTGAATGATTACCAAGTCCCATACTCCCCTGCCATATTACCATTGTACGAACCAGAATATGTATTTACATTATTCTAGAAGTGTTGGGTTCTGCCTCAGTCATTGCAAGTGTTGATTTTTTCAGAAATCCGGTTGCTCCAGAGATGCAGGGCAATGGTAGAGGAAATGAGAGGATAATAGACCTACATGGGTTGCACGCAAGTGAAGCCATTCATGTGCTCAAACATGAGTTGAGTGTGCTGAAAAGCACTGCCTTAGCTGCTGAGCAGCGTTTGCAGGTTTATATTTGTGTGGGCACAGGTCATCATACCAGGGGTGCCCGCTCTCCTGCAAGACTTCCAATAGCTGTACAGCGTTTTCTTCTTGAAGAAGGCATTGACTTCACGGAGACTCAGCCAGGCCTACTTCGTGTTGTGATATATTGAACCAGCCAAGATGTGCACAAGTTTTTTGACACGGTATAAAGTCCACCAACTCAGGGACATTTTAGTCATTGTTGTATCTGTATATGCCCGAAGAACAGGAAAAAAAGAAAAAAAGAAAAAAGGCAGTTAGGGGGAGAAGGAAAGAGAAGGGTTGTAGCAGAATTGTATCATTAAGGTTTAGCGACGGCATCAGATTTACATTAGTAAGCAGGACTTCAGATCAGCCCATGATATGGGATCATTTTGGTTTTGTTAATTTTGTACCCTAATTTTCGTTTCCTTGTTAAATTCCATTTTTCCCCTTTTGATTCAGATGTAACTGATACAACTCAATTACGCGATAGAACAATTGATTTTGCAAATTAGATTCAATGCCAAACAATTTACAGCTCGCAACAAATACTCTAGCAGCAATGCAATGATCATTGCCTCGAGATTATCTGGGATATGAGAACTTCTCACATTATTAAGGCGTCCAACAAGGTCACGAGACCCCAAGATATGAACAATATTGACTGGTCTCACAAATAATTTGCTTTGTGTCTCTCTTTGGTTTAAATATGAATATAAGTCATGAAAAATAATATTTTTTAGTTTTAGTTTTTAAGAAAAATAATTTTGATTTTAGTTTTTAAATATTGTTATTTTTTATTTTTAACTTTTAATATCAAATAATATTTTGATTTTAATCTTTCTTTTAAGCGATGATATAATATTGATTTTATTAGTTTAGTAACTCTCATGCTATATAGAATTTTAATAAAAAGATAATTAAATATAATTTTTTTTATAAAATTATATTTTTAAATTTTTTATTAACTAAATTAACATCATATAATATGATAAATCATTATTAAGATATTATTTAATATTATTATTTGATAACACATTAAAATTATTTTTTAAAATAATAAAAAAATATTAATTTTTTGAAACCAAATTAATATTTAAATCTTTTGCTTACTTGAAATAAATCCTCCAATCAAAATCAAGTTTTGTTTAGAATAAATCTTCCTAATAATATTTTTGAAACATCAATTGACTTGATGTATGATATTTTTTTTTTATCATTTTCACTTAATTTAGAAAATAAAAATTATTATTTTATACAAAATATTGACTATTTTTTTAAAATTAAAAACACGTGAATAAATAAATAATAAATAACACATGTGTTAGATAGTGTGATATGTATAATTATGTTTGTTGATTTTTATAATAATTATTTTAAAAATAGTATTTGATTGGTTGATAATTAAGTAAAAATTATACTAATTTATCTTAAAAATTGTTATAATTTTTTTTCTTGTTAACCATTTTTTAAATTATAATAAATAGTGTATGTATTAACAATTTAGAGATTTTTTACACCCAATTCAATTGTAAAAAATAATAGTTTTTTTTATGTTTTCTAATTACAATTAGAATTTTACATTGACAATTCACTTAAAAAAGATTTGTATTAAATGTCAACATAAATTATCAACTTAAAAAGACTTTATTTTTGGTTGAAGAATGAGATAAAATCACTAAGAAATAGTATTTAAGTTTTGTGTTTTAATAATCTTAAAAATTGTACTAACAATGATTTTTAATTAATTGAATATTTGAAAAACATTTTTAGAAACATGCCCATGTTCACGCAGACCTCAGCTCTAAATGCAGTGTCAATTCCAAGTCCTAAACAAGCCAACCGTGACACCATACCAACAACAATTTTCTTAACTTGTTTCATAGGTAACATGACTAGAAAGTGAGCCCGGAAGTCGGAGATGCACTTGCAACTGCGAGCCACTTCCATTGCGAACCCATTGACCCCACGCGCTCACTCTCTTCCTCAATGGTTCTCCATCCTCCGCCAAGCCATTGCCGCCTCCGACTTACCCCTCGGAAAGTGCGCCCACGCGCGCATCTTAACTTCGGGCCACCACCCGGACCGTTTCCTCACCAACAACCTCATCACCATGTACGCCAAATGCGGCTCCCTCTCATCCGCGCGCAAACTGTTCGACACAACGCTCAACACCAACCGAGACCTCGTAACCTGGAACGCCATCCTCGCCGCCCACGCCCACGCTGACAAAACCCACGACGGCTTCCACCTTTTCCGTCTCCTCCGCCACTCCGTCGTGTCCACCACTCGCCACACTCTCGCCCCCGTCTTCAAAATGTGCCTCCTCTCTGGCTCCCCCTTCGCCTCCGAGTCCCTCCATGGTTATGCCGTGAAGATCGGATTACAATGGGACGTGTTCGTGGCCGGTGCTTTGGTGAACATATACGCCAAGTTTGGCCGAATCAGAGAGGCGCGCGTTTTGTTCGATGGAATGGCTGTGAGGGACGTTGTGCTCTGGAACGTCATGATGAAGGCTTACGTTGACACGTGTCTCGAATACGAAGCGTTGCTTCTCTTCTCCGAGTTTCACCGAACGGGACTGCATCCCGATGACGTCACTCTCCGTACTCTCGCGCGGCTTGGTAATAGTAAAACTGTTTTCGAATGGCCGCTGAAGCAGCTGCGAGCTTATGCAACGAAATTGTTTATGTATGATGATGACTCGGATGTTATTGCATGGAACCAGACACTGTCTCGGTGTCTTCAGAGAGGTGAAGCTTGGGAAGCTGTTGATTGTTTTGTGGATATGATAAACTCACGTGTTACGTGTGACCGCTTGACTTTTGTTGTGATGCTGTCTGTAGTTGCTGGTTTGAACTCTCTTGAAATGGGGAAACAGATTCACGGTGTTGTCGTGAGGTCGGGGTTGGATCAAGTTCTCTCGGTTGGAAATTGCCTTATCAACATGTATGTTAAGGCTGGTTCTGTTTCTCGTGCAAGAACGGTGTTTGGTCAAATGAATGAAGTGGATTTGATATCGTGGAACACCGTGATATCTGGTTGTGCGCTGAGTGGTTTGGAGGAGTGTTCTGTTGGGATGTTTGTTGATTTATTACGTGTTGGTTTATTGCCGGATCAATTCACTGTTGCCAGCGTTTTGAGAGCTTGTTCCTCTCTTAAAGAAGGTTACTTTCTTGCCACGCAGATTCATTCTTGTGCAATGAAAGCTGGTGTTGTCTTGGATTCGTTTGTTTCAACGGCTCTCATTGATGTCTATTCCAAGAGTGGGGAGATGGAGGAGGCAGAATTTCTTTTTCTTAACCAAGATGGATTTGATTTGGCATCTTGGAATGCTATGATGCATGGATACATTGTGAGTGGTGATTTTCCTAAGGCATTGAGGCTTTACATTTTAATGCATGAAAGTGGAGAGAGAGCAGATCAGATTACCCTGGCAAATGCAGCTAAAGCTGCTGGGGGATTAGTGGGGCTTCAACAGGGGAAGCAAATTCATGCTGTTGTTGTGAAAAGAGGGTTTAATTTGGACTTATTCATCATTAGTGGTGTTCTTGATATGTATTTAAAATGTGGAGAGATGGAAAGTGCAAGCAGCGTTTTCAGTGAAATACCCTCACCTGATGATGTTGCTTGGACTAATATGATATCAGGATGTGTGGAGAATGGACAAGAGGAGCATGCTGTTTTCACGTACCATCGGATGAGACTTTCCAGAGTGCAGCCTGATGAGTATACCTTTGCTACTCTTGTCAAGGCTTGTTCTCTTTTAACGGCATTGGAACAAGGGAGACAGATTCATGCAAATATTGTAAAGCTAAACTGTTCTTTTGATCCTTTTGTGATGACCTCCCTTGTTGACATGTATGCTAAGTGTGGGAATATAGAAGATGCACGTGGTTTGTTTAAAAGAATGAACACGAGGAGGATTGCCTCATGGAATGCCATGATTGTAGGATTAGCTCAACATGGAAATGCTGACGAAGCCCTTCAGTTTTTCAAAGATATGAAATCTAGGGGTGTAACACCAGATAGAGTTACTTTTATAGGGGTTCTTTCTGCGTGCAGTCACTCTGGTTTGGTTTCTGAAGCCTATGAGAATTTTTATTCCATGCAGAAAAACTATGGTTTTGAACCTGAGATTGATCACTATTCTTGCCTTGTTGATGCACTTAGTCGTGCAGGGCGGATACAAGAGGCTGAAAAGGTGATATCATCAATGCCTTTTGAAGCTTCTGCTTCAATGTATAGAACACTGCTTAATGCTTGTAGGGTTCAGGTAGACAGAGAGGCTGGAAAGCGTGCAGCAGAAAAGCTTTTGGCCTTGGAGCCATCTGATTCAGCTGCTTATGTTCTTTTATCCAATGTTTATGCGGCTTCTAACCAATGGGAAAATGTGGTGAGTGCTAGAAATATGATGAGAAAAGTAAATGTGAAGAAGGATCCGGGGTTTAGTTGGGTAGATTTGAAGAACAAGGTGCATTTGTTTGTAGCTGGCGATAGGTCACATGAAGAAACTAATGTGATATATAATAAAGTGGAGTATGTTATGAAGAGGATCAGAGAAGAAGGATATTTCCCTGATACAGAATTTGCTCTTGTTGACGTAGAACAAGAAGATAAAGAGAGTTCTTTGTATTATCATAGTGAGAAGCTAGCAATAGCTTACGGGCTTATAAAAACTCCGCCATCCACTATATTAAGGGTAATTAAAAACCTCAGAGTGTGTGGAGACTGCCACAATGCAATCAAATATGTATCTAAGGTTTTTAAGCGAGAGATTGTTTTGAGAGATGCAAATCGATTTCATCATTTCAGGAGTGGGATCTGCTCTTGTGGTGATTACTGGTGACAAGTGAATCTTTCTCTTAACAGTACCCTATTATTTAAGTGGGCTCATGTGAGAGCCATCAGCTAACCTTCCTTTTGTTGGCTCCTCGTTGTCCATTGACTTGCATAGTTGGTACTGGCTAGGTATAGAAATACTTGGTTTCTGTCGTTTACCAATTGTTGTTAGAAACGGAGGTTGGTTCAACTGGTTGCTAGGCCAGTTTGATCAATCTTCAAAACTAGTAGTGTAAAGAATTAGTTCAAAACTAGTTGTGTAAATTGGCCAGGTTTTCTAAGGAATATTTTTTAATCTAGGAACTTCGTAATGATAATCTCTCGCTTTCCCCCTTCCAAATGTGTAGCTTCAAGTTGATGGTGATTTCAATCAGTATCTGAATTCAAAGACTCTCTGTCTGCTCCCAATCTCAGTGCTATGGACTTCCCTGCACATACTTCACCGGATGGGCAGACTGCTTCACTAAAATATGTGGTTGCTAATGTCCAAACACAGTGGCAATTCTTACCGATCATTTGACAGTGATGTTCTCTTTAAATATTATATTAAAATTATTAAATGTTACATTTGCGATTCTTTTAAATTCAAATTTTCATATATAAATATATATATATGTGTGTGTATATATTAAATAATTTTTTTAATTATTTTTCAAAATCATAACTAATTTAAAAAATTGTGTAATACTTTATAAAAAATATTTATTTATATAATATTATATTAATAACATTAAATGTTATATTAATATTTCTTTTGAATTTTAGTTGTTAAATATAGATTTTAAAAATATATTATATAAAATATTTTTAAATCTTAATTAATTAATAAAATGATATTAAACTATATAAGAAGAAATCTATTTATTTATATACTTATATGAATATTTGATTTAAAAAATTAAACATTACATTAATGTTTCTTTTGAATCATAATTTTATTATATATACCTAGGTTATAGTGCTACATGACCAATATGAGTTTCTATGCATCATGTGTGTGCTTGGACTAGTTCAAAAGTCCAAGTGTTTATGTGCATAAAATAATTTAGTTTTTTTTTATAATTTAAATTTTAAGCTTTTAGTTGTTTTAAGTAAGTTTTAAGGTCATTGTTAATGAAATGTGTTCCACTTTAAATTGATGATGTCCTCATCCACTTTGTTTCTCATATATAGATATATGTTTTTTAAGGCTTGTATAGTAAAAAATGAAGCGTCAGCTACATGTATGTTCGGATTAAAGTTAGAATTGTAGTACAAGTTTTAATGCAAATTCAACGAATAAAAGAAAAATGAAAAAAGTGAAACTTGTTGACATTATATGGTGGGTTGTAATTTCAATTTATTGTTATAAATTGTAGTTAAGGTTTGGGGGTTGTTAGTGTTATATTGGAGAAGTGATAAGCAAAAGGAAGGGTTGACAAAGAAAATTTGTTTTGACACAAAATAAGGGTTGACAAAGATGGACATTACTTTGGGGGCAAGGGGACATTACCTTGAGGGCAAGGGTAGGGTAAGAGACTTAATCATGTATTCAATCGTGGGAAAATTAATTTCAACCATTGGAATTTATCAAACTAAAATTAATTGATGAGATTTTTTTTATTTTTTTTTCTTTGCATAGTTACCCTATCCTCTTTTCCATTGATGGAAAAGTACTGAAGCCCAAACCATCTTTAGCTCTCTTGTTACACTTTTTACTAATGTTAGTGACAACGTTGAAGGATCTAGCGACAACATCGGAGGATCTGGCAACGACATTGGAGGATCTAGCAACAACATTAGAGGATCTAATAGTGACATCAAAGGATCTAGTGGCTTAGAGCGAATCTGGTCTCTATTTGTTGCGCATTATAACAAGTTAATTCCATTAGGGGGTGGAGGCAATGACTTAGTTGACTTCATCAGCAAAGATTGTCATTTTGGTTATGTGGAGTCAATTTTGAAATCGTCGATGAAGCAAAACCTATAATGGTTATTGCTAATTGTTTGTTGGTGTAGATTTGGGTAAAGATTGTTATTTCTTCTTATTCTCAACCTCCAAGTAACGCTAGTTGCAGATGATTGCAACAGGGTGACCATAATTGATCTTGTAAAGACGCCAAATGAAAATGATGAGGATGTCGAGGGAGAACCTACCTAACCCTTACTTTGATACAAGTTATTTTATAACTTTTACCAAAACTTCTTGATACGACATCCATTACATCTACTTGTGTCTTGATATGCAACTTTATTTGTCATGTTAGATAAGAAATGCATTATATATATATATTATTTAAAATTTAGGGATTATTTTGTAAAATATTTATTTTTATTTTTTCTTTCACTTTTAATTTTAATTTACACCTTAGTTTAAAATTTCTTCCTACCCTAGCCATTTTGCACTCTAAACAATGCAAAAAAAAAAATGTAGATGAAATAGACAAAGGTGCAAAGACAAAATTGCAAGTTCATTAAAGTTTGTCACTTTTTCCATTCCACTTTTGCATTGGATTCACACACAAATTGTCATTTCCTTTTCTTATTTTTTTCCTTTTTTCCACCAAAACTCTTTGTTGCGTTCAATTTTGAATTTAGACTTTGAATTAGGATTTTGACTTCTCTTTTGGTGCTTCTCACAATGATGAAGCCTCAGTTGGATAACTTTTGGTTATATGGCATCTTTCATATTGCTCCCATTTTGTTTATTTTCTCAAAATTTCCATATCAAGATATGTAATTTAGTAAGGAGATGATTGGATGGTTTTGTTTGTAAGTATTTTGTATAATTTTATTTCAACATTTTGGAATATATGATAGAAATGAAATATTATACTTAGGGTGAAAACTAAAACAACAATTAGAAAAAAAAACAAACAAATAAATTATAGAATGATCCATGAACTTTAAATGAAAAAAAATTATAATTTATTATTTGATATAACAAATAAAATTATGTGTTAAGATATGAATGAATGTAATACCAATGCATTTTTGTATAAATTATTTATAACTTGTACCAAAGTAATTACTAGAGGAAGATATAGTGAACAAAGAGCTTCACATATGGTGTCAATGAATTTAAAGGGAAAAAAAATTAGTTTTATGTTTCTAAATAAAGGGTAAAATATATTTTTCTACTAAAAATTATTTTGATTTCTTATTTTTTAAATGATTAAAAGATACATTTTGATTTTTGTCTCTTAAAGTTAGGTCAATATTGTTCATTTAAAAATAAGAATATACATTTTTGTATTTTGGGACATAATTTTATGTTTGATTCAAGACATAAAACTTATTTCATTAAATTCATTTACATGAATATAAATTCAATTAATATTTAAATAAAAAATATCATAAACATCATAAATATTACATAAAAAGTTAGTCACACAGATAATTAAAAAATTAAAAAATATAATATCATATTTTTTCCTAATATTCATAAAACTTCCTTTTTATACAAATTTCATTTGTTTATAATCCTTTATGTTATAACATTAGTTACGTTTCATAATTTTCATATAACTTTTTATATCATACATTAAATAAGATAAAAAATAGTTCAAAATCGTATTCTAAAATTAAAAAGAAAATGATAATTATTTCATAAAAATAAGATTAAAATTTTAACAATAAATAAACAAAATAAATCTTTAAAAAAATAAAAAACCAAAACATTTAATAAAAAATAAAAGATAAAAAATATACTTTAACTAAAATTAAAAATGTTAGTCATATAAAAACTTCATATTACTTGACACTTAACATGTTATGTCATTACTATTAAACAAACACTCACTTTTGAATTAACATAATTAATGAAATTGAGATTTTTTTTATTAAGAAACTAAATTGTCAGCATATCATATTTTTAAGAATCAAATGAATGATTTGTTTTATCTACATATATACTAAATCTAGTGTAATATGCACTGTAACATATGTCAAATAAATCTGAAGTACAAAAATGTATCTTTATATATATTCACTTAATATTATAATAAAATTTTAAATAATTATTTTTAATGTTTTATTATTTAAAATATCAACATAATTATCTCTCAATAATAATATATTAATATCATAATAAATATTTAAAATATGATCAAAATATTTAAAATATTTTAATAGATATCTAAAACAATAAAAATATATGCGCAACTAATTATCATTGTAATATTATTATGATCATAATTTTCAAATTATCTGAAATAAAAAAATAATAGTAACTAAATATTAGTCAAATAATATTATAATAAATATTTATAATAATAACATAAAAATTTCCTTTAAAAGATTTTTAAAATGATGATAAAAACTATTAAAATATCACAACTAATTCTCATTATAAAATTATGACAATGATACTATCATAATACAATTATAAAAAGGAAAATAAGGAAAATAAAAGATTACACAATATAATAAATTAATGAATATTAAAATTCAATTTTTTAGAGTAAAAAGATAATTATCTCTCATAATAATATAATAAATATTTAAACTAGCATAAAATGTTTAAAATAATAATAAGATTGTTGATTTCAAACAAATGTAAAACAAATAAAAATAATTCTAATAGGTATAAAAAATACTAATAAAATATAAATAATAAATATACTATAATTTGAAAAATAATAATAAAATGTTACAACAACAATACATTAATAGCCTAAAATCTAAATAGTAAAAGATAATTGGCTTAAATATCATTTTGATATTCAAGAGATAGATTTTTTTTTTGTTTAGATCTTTTAAATTTTTATTTTAATATTTTGAATTTTTTTATTTTATTTTTTATTATCAAATAATTGTTTATTTTTAATTTTTGTTTCCATTTAAATAACAATATAATAATAATATTCATAATTAAGTAATTTATTTTTATTATCTAATGAAACAATCATGTATATTTTTTTGGTTAAATTATATTTTTAAATTTTTTATTAACTAATTTTATATTATTAATTATTTTAAATAGACAAAAATTTAAAAATATATTTTAAGAGAAAAATCATATAAGATTTTTTTATTAGACTCTTTATTAACGATATGATTAGTTACTCAATTACTAAAATTAATAAAAATTAAAATAATTTTTTTAAAAGATTAAAATATTAATTAAAACTTAAAGGATTAAAATTAAAGATCCTATTTCACATTATACAAAATAATTTGAGATTAAAATAATATTATAAAAATAAAAATAATAAAAAATTATACATAATAAGAAATTATTGTTATTATTATAATAATAAAATATTTTTATTAAATAATTTAAATAATTTTTTAATTTCTATAACATAGAATGTTTTTTTTATGTAAATTTTTTTAAAGTTTTTATTCTAATCTTTTAAAGATTTTTTTAAATATTTTCAAATATCAATATTAAATAAAATATATTATTAATTTATTGATAAATTTTATATTTAATTTTTATTTATTCAAAACAATGCTAAATTATTTAAGAATGAATTTAAAATATAATTTATTAAAATAAAAAAATTATATAACATCCAATTCTTTGATGATATTAACGTTACTTTTAGGTATGTATGTCATTCGTTAATATTTAATAATTAACGTTGTTATTTAATAGTAGAAATTTAAATATTTTTTAAAAAATTAAAATATAAAAATTAAAAAAATTATAAAAAATTATTGAAACTAAAAAGAATTAAATATATTTCAAAATAAGATATATTTATTCCCTGCGTATTCGAGTGTGCTCTCATACGACGAATGGGACAAAACATGTGATTACCTAACTCATAATTGTCCTCTCCACCTTGAAGTTCACTTGACTACTTAATACTCGCTTCTACTCAGCGTCTTTCAGCTTCTGTTCTGCGTTGCAACTCAAGACGTAAATCATAGTAATCAGGACCATGAATTTCAACATTGATTCATCAGACCACAACCAGGACAAATGTAGAAAAAGAAAGCAACCCGGTGCTGATGATTCTCCATGGCCGGAATCCCCGTGTTCCAACATGAACCCCAGAAGGTGTCTTTTCTTTTTTTAAAATTTTTTATCTGTGTTTTTTGGGCAGACACCTCATGAATTTTGAATCTTTTTCACATTTAAAAATCCCCATTTTATTTTTTTGCCCCTTGTTTTTGAATTTTGGCATTTGGTGGGTAATGTTGCAATATGCATGCCCCCCATTTATGCTTTTCATGTTTTAGGCATAAGGGTTTGGGAAGAATGATCATAAAGATTGCGTTTTTTTTAATTTTCTAGATCCTTTCTCTTCGAGTTTGATAATAAAGATTACCGTTTTTTGTTATCTTCTCGAGCCTTTCTATTCGAGTTTGATCATAAAGATGGCGTGTTTTTTTTTTTTTTCTTCTTGATCCTTTCTCTTCGAGTTTGATCATAAAGATTGCGGTTTTGCTATTTGACCGAGTTTGACGTGGGATTTTTTTTTCTTCTTTTTTTTATCATTCACGTGTTTTGGGTTTTCCCTATAGGTATCAGATAGAGGTGTTTGAAGTTGCAAGGAGAGGGAACACAATAGCTGTGTTGGATACAGGCTCTGGTAAAACCTTGATTGCTGTGATGCTTATGAAAGAAATTGGTCAGGGCATCAAGACTAGTGGTGCAAAGAAGCTGATTCTTTTCTTGGCTCCCACAGTTCATCTTGTCAATCAGGCATGTTGTTACACGAAGTTTTTTCTTCCCTTTCTGCTTTTTCTTTCTTTTAGTTTTTTCTTTCTTTCACAAATGTGGTGTTGAAAGCTTAAAGCTCTTGAAACAGAGAAATCTCAGTATGGGAGTTCAAAAGCTCTATTATATGACGAAACTGTGGCTATATACCAGCTTTACAAAACAGGAATAAAATCAAAAGTTAGCAACTACATTTACATCACCTAAAAACATGGCAAATCTCACTAGGAATAGAAGATAAACTGACTCCTAATAACTTGGACTTTATTAACATAACATCAATTAACATGGTCTTACTGTGATAAGTCTTATTGACTTAGAGGTCCTACATATCCTCCCTTAAACTGACCTGTAAACTGTGGTCAGTTTACTTCTGGTATGCAGATCTCTTAATCTCACGAATGCCTACAGCTTCAAGAGTCATAATGTCAACAATATGATCTTTCGAACCGTGATGCACCAACTCAACAACCCCATCTTTTGTTAAATCATAAAGAAAAGAAAATCTTATGTCAACGTGTTTGCTTCTACTATGTAAAACAGAATTCTATGAAAGTTTAATAGTTGAGCTATCATCACAAAACACCACATTGCACTTTGTTCATGACCAAAATTTTCAAGAATTCTATGCATCCAAACAACTTGACATGCACAAGAGGCAACTGCTATGAATTCTGCTTTAGTGGTGGAGAGTGCGACCACCGACTGTTTCTTTGAGGACCAAGCCACAGAACTTAAGCATAATAAGAACACATAGTCACTACTAGAATCGGCCACCAAACTCTCTTTTTTTCTCTTGTGAAAAATCCCTAACTCAATAATGCTCTTTAAGTATTGAAGGGTCCTTTTCACTGCTTGTTGATGCAATCTGGTTGGCCTCTCCATGAACCGACTAATTAAACTAACCATGTATGCTAAGTCTGTTCTGGTAACAGTCAAATACATGAGACTTCCCACCACTTGCTTATAAGTTGTAGCATCAACACTAATACCTCCTTCATCCTTCACCAGTTTGAACCCCTACACAATTGGATTCTTTAAAAGATTGCAATGCTTCGTGCCAAACCTCTCCAACACTTTTTCAGCATATTTACTTTGACTCATGGAAATTTCCTTCATGCTATCATGATACAAATCGTGAATTGGAAAATTTGTTTACCAAATCGCGAATCAAATCATATAGTGAATATTAAGATTCATGATCTACGATAAAACATAGCATGGATATATATATATATAGCACAAATTCATGATCAATAAGTAAAAACATAAATCTAGGATCATTTTAACATAAATAAATATATGAGAAATTAAAAAAATACATATTTATATTTGCATTTTGAAGTCAAATAGTTAACAAAGTGTCATGTAAGCTTCAAAACAACCACTTTTTCTGCATAATAACATCCACAGTGGCAAAAAAAGTGGTTGCCTGCTACATAAATTTAGCAAATAATAGTTGTCATTTTAGAATATTAAAAACATATTAATTTTTTTTCCAATAATAATTTTATATATTGATATTTCATCCTACACTATATTAATTAATTCTTTTTACTATCTAACTACTACTGTGATAATAAGAGTATTTTAATCAAAATGTTAAATATTATTATTTTACCATAGAAGTTGATATACTATTTATTTTCTTAAAATTTGTGTATTATCTTAATCAACAAAATTAGATGAGGCGAAAGGATTGATATGGATGACTGATACTAACTCTCAAAAACTTATATTAGGCAGTGAAGGGATACATTAATCTTCACTGAAGCGTACTTTGTTGGTGGTTCTAACATGACTTGTTGGTAGAAGATGCTGTAAAAAGTGAGAATGTGAGAGAAGAGTGGAAAAGTAAAAAACATGAAACCCATAAACTGGGTCATAGTGGGTCTTGTTGGAGGTATAAGATTGTCTCATTCCCTCCCTTTATACCTATTTTTTTGAAATATATATGTTTTTAGGGTTTTATAGAATCTGATCGTGCATGATCTGACCTGGTTTGGGGGTGACTTGCATCACAAGAATCACGTGATTCAACAAGAAATCATGATTCTTACAATTCTACACTGATTTGTGTGATTTACACTATGATACAGGCACAAAAACGAGTTGTTCAACAATTTGTATCACCAGCTTCGTGACTTATATCGTATCGTACTAACTACCATGCTTTGCACTGCTTCCACATCAATAAAATTTTTCATTTTCCCAAGATTAGACATGTCAAACTGTTGTTTTATAGAGTCCTTTGTGAACCTTTCGAACATTGGTTCATCATTACATGTGAAAATGAGATTGTCTGCATACAATCTAACCACAAGAAATCTTCTTCCTTTTTCTGTCTTTATAGATGAATTGGGCTCACAAAAACATCTTTCAAACACCTCCTTGACAAAATAGGATTCAATATTATTGTACCAAGCTCAAGGAGCTTGTTTGAGTCCTTATAGGGCTTTTTTAGTTTATATACTTTGTCTTCTACAGCCTTGTTCTCATACCTGTTGCTCAATAAGCACTTCCTCACTCAACTCACTGTGCAGAAATGCACTTGTTACACCAAGCTGGTTCACACTCCACCTTTGTGGGCTACAAGAATTCAAATGGTATCCCAATGAGCTATTGGAGCAAACACCTTGGTGCAATCTGTTCCAAACTAGCCACAGGCGATATTTATCAACCTCACCATTGTCGTTCAACTTGCTCTTAAATATCCATTTCACTCCTATCTTTTTGGCTCCATCTTGTAATGCAGCCAATTCCCATGTTCCATTCTTCTCAATGGCTTTGATTTCCAAATCCATTTGGAAGTCATTGATCGCAAAATCTTGTCACCCACTTGCTCTCCATGAGTTTTCATTGTGTTTGCTATTGTTAGTGTTCAAGCAAAATACTCATCCACTGTCTCTCCTTCTCTCGTATGAAGCAATTCAAATTCCTTTCATTAAAGCCTGCAATTGAGCCCTCTTGTGTTGACCCCCAATAGTTTTGCCTCAATGAATCCCATATGCTTTTTGAACTCCCCTTATCAAGGATAGTCTCCATGATGGTTCAACCAATAGCCTGGAAAAGGTAGTTTTTCACCTTTAGGTTTTCCAATTGTGAGCCTTTGTTGGCTTAACCACATTTGCTAGCTCAAGAATTCCTGTATCCATCAAATACTAATACTCCTTAGATTGAAGAAGATTATACATGAGCATAGCCCAATGGTCATAATGACCATCTAACTTGGGTATGGCTGGTTGTACAAAATTGCTTCCTTTTGCTGCCATCTAACCCTCCCATATTTTGTTCACCAAATGTTTCTCTCACATGTTAGGGGACTGCAGTTCCTAACATTACACAACCAGGCCCCTTTTGTGGGAGTTCTAATGCCAATTTGTTTCTTAAACATAGAAATCTCAGTATTGGAGTTCAAAAGCTCTATTATTCAAGAATGAAAATGTGGCTTTATGCCAGCCTTAGAAAACATGAATAAAATCAAAAGATAACAACCATGTTTACATTACCTGAAGATGTGGTAAATCTGACAAGCAATAGAAGCTAAACTAACTACTAATGACTAGGACTTTATTAACATAACGGCAACTAACATGATCTTAATATGATAAGTCTTATTGACAACATGTGGCTGATGAGATGTTTTACTCTTCCTTCATAACAAAGTGTGTGGTTTATTCAGTCACAGGTTAAATTTATTTGGTGTTTGTGTTCACTTTGCAGCAATTCAAGAATATAAAATATCTGACTGATTTTCAAGTTGAGGAATACTATGGGGCAAAAGGAGTTGATACATGGACTTTGAAGATGTGGGAGAAGGAGATTAGTAACAATGATGTAAGTTTATTTATTAACCTGCTAATTGATTGTCACAAAGATACTTTATGCTTCCTTTCATTGATTTGTGCAGTATTGTTCTGGGCCTGATGGCATTTACCTTAAGATCTCTTATTAAAGTTAATTTATTGTATAATTATATAGCTTACATATTTTCATTCATTAATCATTGGACATGGGATATTACATAATTAAGAACTTGTGGTGTTTTCTTTGCCACTATTTTGGTCCATGGTCCTCCACCCTTGCTCAACATTGATTGATTGTAGAGTACTATTCTGTGGTTGTCAGGGTTTTTGATGCTCTTCCTGGTTTTTGATTCATCCATTTTTATTTGATGTGAGATATTAGCCTGAAAAGTGTACAATTAATTTAACAAGTGGAATTTTAATTGTTCTGAATTCCTAGTCTTGAATATTAATTAGCTATGTCAACATGATGCTCGTAGTGAAAGGTTATTCAAATTTTTGTTTGATTAATTTGTAATAACACAATGAATCAACAAGGATTCATTTTGAACTAGATAGTGTATTGTGAATTTCATTCTTGAATTTTTTGGGTTCACTTTATGTATTTTACAAAACTAAGAATATTTATAGAACTTAGTACTAAACCATTTATGGTGTTTAGATTTTCAAGCTCAGTATTTCTAGCACTTGAGAAGATTCTTAATAATGATTTTGTACCATTTAAAACAACTCTGTTTTATAAGGAGATTATTGTTATTTAACAAAGCATATGGGATGTATTAAAGGAAAAAAATCAATGCAGAAAGCATTCAAGCTCCTCCTCTGTGTTTAATATTTCTACTCTATATTATTATATTTAAATTCTTTTATGATAACTATAAGTATTAACAAGCATCACTAAATTGTTTTCACTTCTAATGATTATCATTTATGGCTAAGTGAATTTCAAATAGTATTGTGTGAATCTCAAATCTCAATAGCATGTTTTACTGACAATTGATTCCATAATTTATGCTGATAAACTCATGAATACCCTTGACTTAGCTCTATGGTTGCTAATAATATCTTTCTGTCTTTTAGGTACTGGTTATGACACCCCAGATTCTTTTGGATGCCTTAAGAAAAGCATTCCTGCGTATGGAAATGATATGCTTGATTGTTATTGATGAGTGTCATAGAGCAACTGGCAACCATCCCTATACAAAAATAATGAAGGTGAGTGCTACAAAACATTTTCCTTTTTTTCCCTTGTAGATCATGCATGATTTCTCTATCCTGTTAATTAATTTTATTGGGGTTAGAAAATAGACTTACAAATAAATAACTATTGTCTTATGCCAATGAAGGAATTTTATCACCAAGCTAATGAAAAGCCAAAGATTTTTGGGATGACAGCATCGCCAGTGGGTAAAAAAGGTAATCATTTATGTGCCAACTTTGAACAACCATGAGTTGAAAAATGTCTTCCTTGTGAGTTGTGACTATCCAATTTATTCCCCAATCCTCACGTACAGGGTTCTTTATTTATTTTGTAGTTTGTTTTGCTCCTTCATTCCAATTTTTTAAAATAAATGCTTGTCATTCATCAAAACAGTATAAATTTGAATCTCTTATTTTTTTAACTAAAAAGAGTAAATAAAAAACACACTTAAGAAGACAAATCTAGTTTAGTGAAGATGACTATAGCTACATACAATAGCAAAACAAAAGCACTAAATTAGAAGTAGAACAATCTTTTGAAACTTGTAAAGAGCTAGTAGTCAATTCATTTTGTTCAACTTACTTGTGACCTTGAAGTGTATTGTTTTCACAACATTTGTGCCCCCCATTTTTAAATTTGTGAGATGTTATGCAATACCAAATTTCCCCTTGATTTCTTTCTCCATGATGGGAAAAAAGTTCCGTGTTGTGTGATTTGACAGCTAAAACCTCTGTAGAGTTTTGTTTTAACTATTTGATAGAATGAAAAGCCTTTTAGGGTAAAAAAATAAACTCAACCTGCCTTGCCTTTCTGTTGTTTCCACTTCCACAAAAAAATATTTTAGAGCCAACATTCCTGTATAAGTCTTCCAATGTAATTATGGAAACTGAAAAATAATATTTAAAAATTAAGAACTTCAAAAAATGTAAGAAAAATTTAAAAGGGTATTTGTGCTTGTTTTACTATCCTCATTCTTGATCTGTTTTTCCTTTCTTTCTATATGGGAAATTTAACTTTGAAAACAAACCAAATTCATAATTGGCATAGAAAAAATCGCATGAAATACAAATGCTGTTGGCATCTTCATCCTATAGAAATGACCATTTTTTTTAAAGCTTCTTCAACCTCTAACTATCATGTGTTGAAAGGGCAGAAAGATGACTTGTGATTTTGAATTGTAGGATTATTATTCAGCCACTTGCTTTGGACAAAAGATTTTACCTTCTTTCTACATCTCCTAACACATGAGGACACTTTCAAGGAACAAAAGGGATCAAAACCTTGCTTTCTTTCAGTTTCATCTCCACAACTCATCAAAAGCATGCGATAAACATATTTGGCCTCATAGTGACCATCACCTTTTTCAAAATCATGAGACTTGATTCCATCCTCGAAGAAGTGAAGTATCCAACCTTTTATGTTAGATTTTAAGCTTTAACAATGACAAGTTTAGGAGCAAGGAAAAGAAGCAATGTAGAGATGGGTCTGTGACCACCATAAAATCTCTACCAAAGGAGTTGCTAGTTGAGATTTTTGCCAAGGTGGCCACTCGCTACATCTTTGACCTTTGCATTGTTAAGCTATGTTACAAAGACTTTCTTCATGTTGTGGATGATGATTGTGTATTGACATGCATCCATGAAGAATTTTATGCTAATGTCACTAACATGGTTTACCATCAAGAAAGAATTGGCGTTTTAGAAATGTTGCAAGGAGAGTCGTAACTTTGAGATTACGTATTGTGAAGGAATGGTTGAATACTTCACTTCAAGCGTGGAATTAGTTTTCAAGATTTTGAAAAAGGTGGCACCGAAGGGTCACCATGAGGCCAAATATGTTTATTGCATGCTTTTGATGTGTTATGAAGATTATAGAAAAAATAATGTATTGTAGTGTACTGTGTGTTTAATCACACAGATAATCCTTTTATTTATAAATAGTTGAACATAAATAAAAACTAATAAAGATAGGATCCTTGATTTGTAGCTATACAAGTTTCCCTATTTACAGAAGATAAAACATATCTTTAATAGAATAAATCATATCTTTAATACTCTCCCTCAAGCTGGAACATATATATCCATAAGTCAAACTTGTTACAAATGCCATCAACTGAAGAACCTTTGAGAGATTTAGTGAACATATTTGTTAGCTGATCACTAGAGCTGAGGGAGTCAGTAATGATTAGTACGCTCATGAAAAACTGGATTTGACACAATGTGGATGACAACTTGATTGTCACATATTAGTCTAGTATCTTGAGTGTCTCCAAATTTTAGCTGATGGAGAAGTTGCTCGAGTCATTTGATTTTACATGTAGTTGCTGCCATAGCATAGTATTCAACTTTGACACTGGATCTAACAACGATGTTTTGTTTCTCGCTTCTCCATGAGATTAGGTTTCCTCCAATAAGAACACAATATCTAGAAGTAGACCTCCTATCTAATGGTGATCTGGTCCAATCAGCATCAAAGTAACAGATAATCTTGACATTGCCTTTGTCTTCATATAGTAATTCACAACTTGATGCATTTTTGATGTATTGAAGAATGCGTATCGCAACATCCCAATGACTGTCACAAGGAGTATTCAGAAACTGATTGACAACATTGACCTCAAAGGTAATGTTTAGTCCAGTGTCAGTAAGGTAATTAATTCTGTCTACCAAACGACAATATCTTCTAGCATATATCTACACTAATCTGTTACAACAATCTGCTTAATTGCCCCTTGGTTTTTAACTCTCTGAACTAATTATTCAATAGCCTGTCATAACTTTCTTCTAAAATACACCTTCAATTTTGGGACTTCTGAGTCTCTAACAATATCTCCCCCCTTTTGTAGAACCTTGTCCACAAGGTTGAAATGAGGAAATTGCTCTTGTATGATTTGAACATCTTTTAAGGTAGCTTCTTAATGGTCTATGCTTCCATTTGATCAAAAGTTGGGCCACCTGATTACCTCCCCTCAATATTTGACGCCTGTCCAACAACTGCTCTAGAACAACTTCCTCTGCTTGTATTTGTTAATCTAGTGGTAAAGTTTGTTCCACTGGTTGTTGTCCCATTGCCTTCTTGACCTGGGATAGTGATAGGTTCTAGAAGCTTTCAAGAAGATGGTCATCTTTGAAGGTGAAGATGCTAGCTACATTGGTATTTCGTGCGAATTTTGTTGTGCCGACTATGGACTTGGTTTGTTTTGCAACATGTGCAAAGTCAAAGTTTAATTTCTCTTACAGGAACAAGGGAAGAATTGATCAAGAATGAGAAAAGTAAAACATGTACAAATATGCTTTCAAATTTTTTATTCTTGAATTTTTCTTTATGAGATCATCAAGGTTACTCTAAAATATTCCAAGATGATATCATCACATATTTCTCATATTTCTAACAAGCCCCTCAAGTTGAAGCTTTCAGCTTGTTATAAGAAAATAATTCATCTCCTTGCAAATAGAAAGTATAAAAATTAAGCTCCACCTAAAACAATAGCTAGAAAGCAACTAAAAGATATTGGAGAAGCCAAAGAAAATTGTTACAAGGATAATTAGTCATATGGTTGGAATGATCATCAGCTTGAGAGAAATTTCATGACAAGCAAAATAAGGTTTGTCCTTCTCAAAAACATGTGGAAGCTTCAAACCAATGTGAGAAAAGGTCACCACTAATATGATTCATATGTGAGAAAACAATCATCATGAGAATGATCGTCGAAGGTAAAAAAGTCACCACTAAGATAAATTTAACATATAAAATTATTTAAATTAAAATTTAATAGGGAGGAGAGAATTTTTTGGTGGGTCCTACATAGGAAAAGTTCCTCTCTTGATAGGGGAAAACAGGAGGAGGGAAGTTGATTTTGCTTTTGCCTTTTTTTATTTTTATTTTTTAAAATTTAAATAATTTTTTATCTTAAAAATAAATAAACAATAAATAATTTTATTTTAGGAAAAAATACAATAGTAAAATGTTTAAATTTTTAGAATTTAATTTAATTTTTTAATTATTATAAACTCTTTTAATACAATTTATTTTATTATTTTTATCTACTCTTCCACTCATCCAAACAAGCAGAGATAAATTTCCTCCTCTTCTTTCTTTCTAATTTTATCCCGTCCAAATAACACATCTTTTGTACTTTATTTTTTTTACTTCTATCTTTTCTTTTTCCTTCCTTTCTATTTCACTTCTAATCCATATAGAGCAAAAGAGCCCTTCCAAGTGACCGCTATGGTTTTAATCAATCTGTTCTGTGTGAAATATGACAGTTTTAGCCATTGCTGTAATTTCAAATTACAAAATATGGATATGCAATTTATCTCTGCTTCTAATACATGTATCAGGTTAAACTTTATTTTCATATAGAAGCTTTCTAGTTAGTGTATTTATAAAGTTGTTTTAAATAACAATTTGATGTCTTTATGCCATGATTTGCTGTTCCCTGCCTCCTGATGAAGCTCTTCCCTGTGCATTGTTTTTTAATGATTGTTCTTTTCTTACTTAAGGAATTAGATTTTGTGATGTTCATATCACTATAATTACTTGGAGTCCATATTGTGAATAAAAAGACTTGCTATAACACATAATTTATATATTATATCCTGAATCAGGTGTTTCCTCTACTATGGATTGTGAGGATCAGATATCAGAACTTGAAAGCATCTTGGATTCTCAGGTAATATTAATTTCTTGACATTGATTTGAATTAATTTTTTCATGAGTGCAATGTGATAGTATGTTTATACCAATTAAAGAAGGCATTTTTTTTTTCTGTAGAGATATACTGTTGCAGATCGAACAGAGATGGATAGATGTGTCCCGTCTGCTAAAGAGAGTTGTAGATATTATGACCAAGCACGATTTTCTGCTTTGAGTTTGAAACCAAAGATTGAAGCCTTGTGGTTCAAGGTATCTGTGGGTAATCTTGCTATGTACAAAATACACTGCTCTTCTACCCTGATTGTACTCGTTATATTTTACAGCAAAAGGAACTGACTGAATTTAATCTGTTTGGACAGTTTGATATACTATTATCAGAAAATCAAAGTAACTATAAGGATGTGGACAATAAATTTAGGATGCTGTCTCAGCGGATGTCCAATGAACTTGCAAAAATTTTACATTGCCTTGAAGATCTTGGGATCCTATGTGCTTATGAGGTATTTATCAAACTTTCATTGTGGGGAAAAAAAGTTGTGCTATACAGAAAAAGATAGGGAAACTTTTCTTTAATGGAATTTTAAAGCTGACATAATTTCTGATGCTTTTAAAGCTGCCAGTAAATTATTAATGTTTTGTAATTAAGAAAAAGTCATAAAAGTTTCTATATTTTAATTGGGGTTATATTTTGTTAACCAATCCATTGCTTCTTATAAATCATATGAAAAATGTCAACTCTGACCTAACCCACTTAAAATTTTTGGCTTTGAGGTTGGGTAGCAAGTCTTCCCAATATGTAGAAATATCACCATATGGTAGCATTAAATTTACACATTTATATACATACATCAATAAGAGGTTATTGCTGACGGTAAATTATTAATGTTTTGTAATTAAGCAAGAGTCATCAAAATCTTTCAGTTTTTGAATTGGGGTTATATTTTGTTAACCAATCCATTTCTTCTTTTAAATCAAATGAAAAATATCAACTCTCAACTAAGCCACTTAAAGTTATGGCTCTGAGGTTTCTTTCTTTTATATTCATCACTGATTATGTGTAACAAGCAAAATTTCCTGATATTTAAAAATATCACCATGTATTAGAATTAAATGTACACAATTATACGCATAGATCATTATGTACATGTAGAAATTGAATAGCCTCCATATTTTTTTAATCATAGTTTAATCTTTTGTTCCTCACATGTGTATATTATAATCTGTCTTTGTGCAGGCTGTTAAAATCTGTCATGAGAATTTCTCCAAAACTGAAGGAGAGTGTGAAATTTACAGAAAAGGTTATCTTCAGTGTATAACTTTTGTTGAAGAAGTAATCAAATTAATTGAAGAATCCCTCCATCTTGGTATAAATTTTGATATTATCTTCCCCCTCCCCTATTTGGGCTATTGTTTTTTTTTTTAATCTTCATGCATATTTGAGAATTGTGATTGTAAGTATCTATATCTAGTTCAGGCAATCAAGTATTTTTTATTAGTTTATCTGCAACTAGTATATTTTAAGAAATTCTTTCAAACACTATTTGTCATAATATGTTGCAAGATTTTGATGCTGATGCTTTAATATGTAGCAATAATTTATGTCAACAGTAATTTTTTATCCATGTTCCTTTGTTTTAGAAGGGTTAGTTTCCCATTTACACACTTCCAATTTGTGCATTCTGCTTTTGACATACAAGCAATCTGTTGCAAAGCCAAAATGGATCTTCCTTTAGTGGTTTCTTATTCAGTTCATAATTAGCCAAAAAATTACAATAGCATGTCCTTTTAGACAGCTTTTAGAGAAGTGACACCATGCTAAATGCTTAGGAGGATGTGGTAAAAAAAAATTTCATTGCACTCTGCCTTAATCTCTGCCAACTAATTTACTATTATTGCTGCAGCTGATAAAAAGATTTTGGAGGTTGATTTTGATTATTCACAGGCAGAAGATTTGGGATACATATCTCCAAAATTAGTTGAACTTATTAAACTCTTTCAGTCATTTGGGTATGGAGCGATCATCTACATTTCTGGTCATATAAATAGTTTTCTTATGCAACAAAGTTGTATTATGTATCATAACAAATTGGTAATCAATCATTATTTGTGTTTACAGAGAATCTAGTCAGGTGTTGTGTCTTATTTTTGTTGATAGAATCATTACAGCCAAGGTGATCGAAAGATTTGCAAAGAAAGTTCCCCATATTTCTCATTTTACAGTTTCCTATTTAACTGGAAACAATACATCAGTTGATGCTCTGGCTCCTAAGAGGCAGAAGGAGACACTGGATTCTTTCCGCTCTGGAAAGGTATTTGTTTATTACATCATGTGAATCAAGTGATGTACCATAAATTAGTCTTAAATTTTGGTATTGAAAATCTAATAAATAGATTATTAATGCTTTTTTTAGGTCAATTTATTATTTACTACTGATGTACTTGAGGAAGGAATTCATGTGCCAAACTGCTCATGTGTGATACGTTTTGATCTCCCAAAGACAGTTCGTAGTTATGTCCAGTCTCGTGGAAGATCTAGGCAGGCTAACTCCCAATTTGTAGTGATGTTGGAGAGGCAAGTATTCTGATTGTCGCAATCTGTTTGATGATGGAGATTTCATCTTTCCCGAACACTCTTAGTACTTATTTTCAAGTGTGTTTGTGTGTATATACCTATATTAACTGTGGAAAAGTGAATCTTTTCACTGATTTGAAATTGATATAACAAGGAAGTACAAATAGGAAGAGGAGATTAATTCAGTACACTAATCTAGGCCTGAATATCAGGAAATAATCTTTCCTATAATGCTTTGTCTAAAAAAATGAAAAGAAGCTAATACAACAGATTCTGATTACATTAAATCCTAATATTAACTGTATAAATCAAATTGCATAACTCTGATAGACTTCCATAGATCAAATCCCATGATTCTAATTGCTTTCCTCAATTGTCAACACCCCCCTTCAATCTGGGTGGTAGATGTCTATCATTCCAAAATTGGAGCTGATGCTTTCATAAATATTTCTTGGGAGAGCTTTAGTTAGGATTCTGCTGTTCGGATGCACGATGGTACATGCTCAAAACTTATAATGCTATGGTCAATTTTCTCTTTTGTGAGTACTGGTGAATCACCACATGCTTTTTCATATCATGGAGGATTGGATTCTTTGCAATGCTGATAGCTACTTTATTGTCACTCAATATCCTCATTGTGTAATGGGTAGGAATTCTGATCTTGTCCATCCTTTTTAGCCAAATTCCTTTGGAAATACCTTGTGCCATGAATTTAATACTTAAATACCTTGTCCATCCTTTTGTCCGATGTATGTTTTGCTCAATTTGAGTCTGTGTATACTTAAATACCCTTTTGTAAGTTTTTCTTAAAGTAAATGCTCATGCCTGGTGTACCTTTAAGATATTGTAGCATTTTTGTTATGATCCAATTGCAAAGTATGGGACTTGAGTCCCACATCGGAAGTATAGGATTCCAATGTGTGGTTTATAAGGCCTTGGACCCTCTATCTGGTAGAAATATATATTTTGATTTTAGTCTCACATCGTGTAAATAATGAGAGACATTGTTCATATATTTTTATATAAGCAACCCTTTGTAAACCTTTTGGTGACACACCAAATAAAATATACTTCTTAGTATAGTTGTGGACGTAGACAACATACATTGTATGTCGAACCACGTTAAATTCTTGAGTTTTTTTTCTCTCTCTCCTTTATTTCCTTCTTTTATTATTGCATTGTTCCTAACAATTGGTATCATAGCCAATATCTTAGTATGCTTTGTGATTGTGGCTTTGTCAAATCTTTCACATTAGAAAAGATTTGTTTGTCTTGAGAATATCAGTTTAGAGAAGTAGTGGGAGCTTTCTTAGAAAGCAGCAAGAGTAATGGCGCTGTAAGAAGGGAAGGTGAAAATTGAGAAGTTTGATGGCAGACATTTCGAATTCTAGAAGATACAAATTGAAGACTATCTATATTAGAAAAAGTTGAATCAGCCCTTAACGGGACAAGAGTCAGAAGACATGGAGCAGTTAACCTGAGAGTTGCTAGATTGACAGACACTTGGTGTGATCCGACTGACGTTGGAGAAGTTTGATGGCAGAGACTTCCGATTTTGAAAGATGCAGATGGAAGACTATCTGTATCAGAAGTTGTATCAGTCCTTAACGGGACAAAAGCCAGAAGACATGGAGTAATTAGATTGGGAGTTGCTAGATCGGCTGACAAGTGGTGTGATCTGACTGAGGTTGGAGAAGTTTGATGGTTGAGACTTCGGATTCTGGAAGATGTATATAGACGACTGTCTATATCATAATAGGTTGTATCAGCCCTTAATGGGGCACAAACCAGAAGACATGAAGCAGTTAGATTGGGAGTTGCTAGATCGGCAGACACTTGGTGTGATCCGATTGACGTTGGAGAAGTTTTATGGCAAAAACTTCGGATTCTGAGAGATGCAGATAGAAGACTATCTATATCAGAAGAGGTTGTATAAGTCTTAACAGGGCAGAAGCCAGAAGACATGGAGCAATTAGACTGGAGTTGTTAGATTGACAAACACTTGGTGTGATCTGACTGACGTTGGAGAAGTTTGATGGCAAAGAATTTGGATTATGGAAGATACAGATCGAAAGCTATCTGTATCAAAAGAAGTTGAATCAACCCTTAATGGGACAAAAGTCAGAAGACATCAATCAGTTAGACTAGGAGTTGCTAGATCCATAGACACTTGGTGTGATCCGACTGACATTGGAGAAGTTTGATGGCAAAGATTTCGGATTTTGGAAGATACAGATAGAAGGTTGTATCAGCCCTTAACGGGACAAAAGTCAGAAGATGTGGAGCAGTTAGATTGGGAGTTGCTAGATTGACAGACACTTGGTGTGATCCAAATGACGTTGGACAAGTTTGATGGCAGAGACTTTGGATTCTGGGAGATGTAGATAGAAGACTATTTGTTTCAGAAGAGGTTGTATCAGCCCTTAACGGCGCATAAGCTAGAAGACATGGAGAAATTAGACTGGGAGTTGCTATATCAACAGACACTTTGTGTAAGTTGACTGACGTTGGAGAAGTTTGATGGCAGAGACTTTGGATTGTGGAAGATGGAGATAGAAGACTATCTGTATCAAAAGAGGTTGTATCAGCCCTTAACGGGTCAGAAGCCATAAGACATGGAGCAGTTAGACTAGGAGTTGCTAGATTGGCAGACACTTGGTGTGATTCGACTGACGTTGGAGAAGTTTGATGGTTGAGACTTCGGATTTTGGAAGATGGAGATAGAAGACTATTTGTATTAGAAGAAGTTGTATTAGCCCTTAACGGGGCAGAAGCCAGAAGACATGGAGCAGTTGGACTGGGAGTTACTAGATCGACATACACTTGGTGTTATTCGACTGTCGTCGGAGAAGTTTGATGGTAGAGACTTCGGATTTTGGAAGATGCAGATAGAAGATTATCTGTATGAGAAGAAGTTGTATCAGCCCTTAACAGGGCAGAAGCCAGAAGACGTGGAGCAATTAGACTGGGAGTTGCTAGATCAGCAGACACTTGGTGTGATCCGACTGATGTTGGAGAAGTTTGATGACAAAAATTTTGGATTCTGGAAGATGCAAATAGAAGACTATTTGTATCAGAAGAGGTTGTATAAACCCTTAACGGGTCAGAAGCCAGAAGACGTGGAACAGTTAGATTGGGAGTTGCTAGATCGATAGACACTTGGTGTGATCCGACTGACGTTGGACAAGTTTGATAACAGAGACTTTGGGTTCTGGAAGATGTAGATAGAAGACTATTGGTATCAGAAGAGGTTGTATTAGCCTTTAACGGGGCAGAAGCCAGAAGACATGAAACAGTTAGACTAAGAGTTGCTAGATCGGCAGACACTTGGTGTGATCCGACTGACGTTGGAGAAGTTTGATGGCAGAGACTTCGGATTCTAGAAGATGCAAATAGAAGATTATCTCTATCAGAAGAGGTTGTATAAGTCTTACAAGGCCAGAAGCCATAAGACATGGAACAGTTAGACTGGAGTTGTTAGATCGACAAACACTTACTTGGTGTGATCCGACTGACGTTGGAAAAGTTTGATGGCAGAGACTTTTGATTCTGGAAGATACAGATCGAAGGCTATCTGTATTAGAAGTTGTATCAGCCCTTAACGGGTCAGAAGCCAGAAGACATGGAACAGTTAGACTGGGAGTTGGTAGATCGGCAGACACTTAATGTGATCCGACTGATGTTGGAGAAGTTTGATTATTGAGACCTCGGATTCTGGAGGATGCTGATAGAAGACTATCTGTATTAGAAGAAGTTGTATTAGCGCTTAACGGGACAAAAGCCAAAAGACATGGAGCAGTTATACTGGAAGTTGGTAGATCGGCAAACACTTGATGTGATCCGACTGACGTGGAGAAGTTTGATTACTGAGACTTTGGATTCTGGAGGATGCTGATAAAAGACTATCTGTATCAGAAGAAGTTGTATCAGCCCTTAACGGCACAGAAGACATGGAGTAGTTAGACTGGGAGTTGCTAGATCGGGAGACACTTGGTGTGATCCGACTGATGTTGGCCAAGAACGTTGCAACTAATAAGTTGAGGCTTTGTATTACCTCAATTGGCCTTCGAGATTAATTGATGATGAAGGTATTATACTAGGTGGTAATGTAAATCAAACTCTAAGTGGGAGAATTGTTAGAAATATGTAGTTTGATTTTAATCCTACATCATGTAAATGATGAGAGACATTGCTCATATATTTCTATATAAGCAACCCCTTGTAAGTCTTTTGGTGACACACCAAATAAAATATACTTTCCAGTGTAGTCGTGGACGTAGACAACATATATTGTATGTCGAGCTACGTTAAATTCTTGAGTCTTTTCTCTCTCTCTCTTTTATTTTCTTTTTTTATTATTGCATTGTTCCTAACACCAACTACAATGGTTAGCTTTTGTGGTGTGGTTCTCCCAAGGTTCTTATCTTGTTCACACCCTTCATGTGAGCATCAATTGGATTAGACATGTAGCGACTTTCCATACAGCAAATTTATTGTAAGGCCCAGTACGAGTTAGGTAGTTCAACTTTCCAACTAGGCTTTGGTACCTATCTTTATCAACTACAGGACCTTTTTTCGAAGCCCCTTTTTTTACTAGTTTTAAAGGAGGATTTGAAGTCTTGCATTTAAACAAGTAACTCCAAGGTATACTTCCTTTGACACACATATATCCCATCCTTTGTTGGAGCTACTTCCACCCTAGAAAATACTTGAGTTGTCCCAAGGCTTTGACTTCAAACTCCTTAGCCAAGAGTCCTTTTAGGTGTTTGATTTGTTCATGGTCATCTCCTGTGATAACAATAGCATCAACATAAACAATGAATAAGATTACTTTTCCTTCCAGGGAGTGCTTGACAAACATAGTATGGTCTGATTAAATATTCCTTGAAATAATCACTGAATCTTTATCAATAACCTTTGAAAGACTAGCATCTACAATCCTAACAGTGGAGTTATCTTGACAGGAAATTATCAAATACAGTTGTTTCCAGTCATGTGATCTGAGGATCCTAAGTCTATGATCCATGATTTTGATAGTGTTAAAGCATGCAAGAAATTACCTTTTTGGGCTACTGCAGCTGTACCACCTTTTTCTACAGTCAACATAGTCAGTCTGCTGGAGGATTTTCTATAGAGCTTCTATTTGTTCTGTGCTGAATGGAGATGGATCAGGGTTTACCTTTGCATCCTGATGGTTATAGGCTGTTGCATTGCCTTTGCTCTCCTTGTTTCGGAACGGTTTTGCCTTTGAAGTTTTCCCATGAATGTCCCAACGAATTCCTTGGTGTGACTAAGTTTCTTGCAATGATCACACCGGCGATGGTTCTTCTTGTGTGCTGAACAAGCTTGGTTTCCTCTTACTGGCATTGCTGAACTCTCAGTGGGTGGGGCTGGAGTAGAGTTTCCCAACATGATTTTCCTCCTGCTTTCTTCTCTTCTCACTTCTGAGAATACGTCTTGGTTTTTTGGAAGTGGTTTGTTTCTAAGAATCCGTCCACATACTTCATCAAGATCCTTGTTAGGCCACAATAAATTTGTAGATTCTATCCTTTTCTACCAGTCCTTTGTACCTCTTGTCATCTATACAGTTCCACTTGATCTCTTCATACATATCCAGCTGCTGCCAATGTCAACTAAGAGTATTGAAATACTCAATGACTGAAGATTCATCCTGTTGCAGGTCATGAAGGCTTTTAATTTCAAAGATTGCAGAGGTGTTATCCACATTGGAATATGTTTCCTTTACTGCATCCCACATTTCTTTGGTAGTGTCATAGTACATGAAGCTTTTCTCAATTTCATTTGTCGTGGTATTGAGGAGTCATGCCATGACTAAACTATTTTCCAGTTTCCATTTTTGTAGTTTCCTGTGATGTAGCCTTCCTTTCCTTTTCCATGAAGGAAGATTCAAACTGACCTCTCCATTGGATGTAGTTCTGACCATTCAATTTGTGACCAGTGATAGGAAGTGCATGCCCTTCAATCGAGCTGGTAAGAACTAAGAAGTGTACTAGTCTCCACCAAGGGCGAGCCATCTAGTTTTTCTCCTTCAATGGTTGGGTCGGTGAGAGAGACTACAGATGGTAAAGATTGAGTTCTGATACCATGTGGAAAAGTGAATATTTTTCATTCATTTGAAATTGATACAATGAGGAAGTATAAATACAAAGGGGAGGTTTAATTCTGTTTACTAATCTAGGCTTGAATATCAGGGAATAATCTTTCCTATAAATGCTATGTCTAAAAATGGATAAAGGAAATACATTAGATTCTAATTACATCAAATCCTGATATTAACTGTACAAATCAATTTTCATAATTCTGAATGATTTTCATAGATCAAATCCCATGATTCTAATTGATGTCCTTAATTATTAACATTAACACTTGTATCTACAGGGGAAACTTGACGCAAAGAAATCAACTCTTTGACATCATTAGGAGCGAGCGGTCCATGACTGATGCATCTATTTATAAAGACCATGAATCTAGTGTAAGGGCATGTACGGTGTGGAAAACAAATGTGTACTATGTGGAATCTACTAGAGCATCTGTCACTTTAGATTCTAGTGTTAGTCTTGTCCACCGATATTGTGGAACACTCCCACGAGATAAGTAAGATTATATCCTGTTGTGCTTTTCTTGTTTTTAACTATTTGAAATTGAAACATAGTCTTTACATACTTCTTCTGCATGCAATTTGGATTAGGTACTCCTGTGCAAAGCCCACTTTTGAGTTTCTGCCTGCAGAAGGGGGTTACCAGTGTAAACTAATATTACCATCTAATTCAGCTTTCCAAACAATAATTGGTCCTTCTGGAAAAGATATTCGTTTGGCAAAGCAGCTTGCATGTTTTGAAGCTTGTAAGAAGCTACATCAAATGGGTGCCTTAAATGAACATTTGATTCCACACATTGAAGATTCTTCAGAAGATAACCATATTTTGAAAAATAAAGAATCAAGTTCTGGTGCAGGTATAATTTATCTGCTAATTATTTTTCATATATTTTTTTATCTTTGTTTATAAATTTTGGAGAAATATTTCTTTTAATTTGAAAATTGCATTATACTGCTCACATCTCAGAGTTCCCAAACAATGGTTATGCATATTTCAAATATCATTTGCAATTTTTTTTAATACAATTTTTATCCCTTTTTGCTGCATGCACCACTGCACAAATTGATTTCATATTAAATACTCATAAAGCATCACCACCGTGTATTTTGTTTTAAATAACCACTACAAACTTCCAAATCTGTGTTGCAAAATATGTATAATTTATTTTTTAAATTCATACGAAAACCTTTTTTCTGCCAATGTGTGTTTGGATTAGCTGTGAGCACAAGATTATTCATTAGTTGATTATTTGGATAATTTTTTTTTCAAATCAATTATGATAAAATAGGTTTCATGTTTAGAAGATATATTTACTTAAAAGTGATTTCAAGATAATATGTATATTTGGATTGTATGAAATGATTTAAAGATTGTTTTTTGGATGGTAAAAAAGTATTTGGATTGTTTTTTGTCCTAGTTGTGAAATAATCAAGAATTAATGATAAAGCTTCAATTTCATAAATTTTATGAAAAAAGCTGTTTATGCCCTAAAGGCATCAACCTTTTGTCTTTCTCTTCACATTTTGCCAGCAAGTGAAAACAGCATTTATGATGATAAAAGGCTATTATTGTATGGTAGCTTTTCATTTGTATATCTATTTTTTTGTAATTAATTAACTTCTTAAAAATTATTCAATATTTTTAATTTTAGAAATAAAATAAATTACATAGATAATATTGGACAAACGTAAGCATGGGATGAATTATTTCCATTTATTTGGTAGGTAAACTGTGAGTTTATCAAACTTCAATGGGATTACATAAATTCAAGAGTCTGACAATTTATGGTGTTATATTAGGTTTGGATACTATGATTATGTACTATGACTTTATCGACCCTGCACGAGTTTACATAAACTCCTAGTTTGACAACCATGGACTGAATGAGTATGCTTGTAGGTTTTAAGTGTTTAAGGCTCATGATGCCTATGTTAGAATGCGTCGGATGTTGCATTGTTCCGTTTATATAGAAATCTGCTGAATGTTTGTCTGTGTTGAAATGCATTTTGATTTTACTTTGCTTTTGACATTTGAAGGGACCACAAAAAGAAAGGAGTTACATGGAACAACTAACATCCGTGCATTAAGTGGTGTATGGGGAGACAAACTTGACGGAGCCAAATTTCATGCCTATAAATTTGAATTCACATGTACTATTGTTAGTGAAATATACTCTGGGTTTGTTCTTTTGATTGAGTCAAAACTTGATAATGATGTGGGGAATATAGAATTAGATCTGTATTTAGTCTCTAAGATTGTGAAAGCTTCTATCTCTTCATGTGGGCAAGTTGATTTGGATGCTGAACAGGTATAAAAATAAGGTTTTATCCAAATTTGTATATAGCATTAATCTCATGTTGTTTTGAAAGTTAACTTAATGCTTTGTTGTTTGTTATCTACTAGATGATGAAAGCAAAACGCTTCCATGAGCTTTTTTTCAACGGTTTGTTTGGGAGACTGGTCTTTAGGTCCAAATCAGCAGGAGGAGAAAAAGAATTTTTACTTCAGAAAGACGCAAAATCATTGTGGAGCCCAAAACACTTGTATTTGCTTCTGCCACTTGAGAAATTGAATGATACCTGTGAGGGATCTTTGCAAATTAATTGGTGTGGAATTAACTCTTGTGCTTCTGCTATTGAATTTTTAAGGAGGAAATTTTCTTTGGTCACTGGAGATTGTGATGATAATGGCACAATCACGTCACCTCATGATACCAGTTCATCAGAGATGGAATGTGAAGGAACAAACAAGATTCACTTTGCTAATTGTGTGGTTGATGCTGATAATATAAAAGACACAGTAGTTTTGGCCATTCACACTGGAAAAATTTATTGTATTATTCAGATAGACAGTAACCTATCTGCTGAAAGTCCTTTCTATGGAAACAGTGAAAAATCAAAGGAATGCATTACCTTCTCAGATTATTTTAGCAAAAGGTGCACAATTTGTTTTATCCCACCACCTTACGGTCTTGCTTGCCTAAACAACTTAAAATTTTGATATACTTTACTAAACAACTTAAAATTTTGATATACTTTACTAAACAACTTAAAATTTTGATCAGGTATGGCATTACACTTAGACATCCAGGACAGCCTCTGTTATGGTTGAAGCAAAGTCATAATGCACACAATCTTCTTTTCAACTTCCATGAGGAAGGTGAGTTGTTCCTAATTGAAGTTTTCATCTTGTGGCACTTAAATGCTGTTTCAAATTTATGTATTATGATTTGATGAAATTTCATTTAAAATTAAAATTTACCATCTCCGTTGAAGTTGTCATATGGAGTTACATTTGACACCCTGATGATTTGAACAAATTGATAGCAGATATGAACTTAATTATTACTTTCTGTCTAGAATTTATGCGAATCCTTGCATGCATCATGTTAAACTTTGATTATGATATTTTCTTTGAGTTGAGCAGATGCACGAGACAAATCACAAATTGGGCCAGCAACCTCAAAAATGCCAGCACATGTTCAAATTCCACCCGAGCTTCTCTACATTCTTGATGTTAAAAGAGATGTGTTGAAGTCACTGTACTTGCTGCCATCTGTGATGTACCGAATTGAATCTTTAATGTTATCTAGTCAGCTTAGAGAAGATATAGGTGGTCAAACTAGCAAGTTCAACATCCGTAGCTCACTGGTTTGTTCTATATTTGTTTTTTATTTGGTAAAATAATCATTGATTGTTGATTTCTATTTTCATCATGATAATCTTATGCATTTTTTTTTCTTTTTGTAAATGATAGATTCTAGAAGCACTTACATCTTTGATATGTTGTGAAAGTTTTTCAATGGAACGTCTTGAGTTGCTAGGAGATTCTGTTTTGAAGTATGTGGTGAGCTGTCACCTCTTTCTTAAATATCCTAGGAAACATGAAGGACAACTATCTGCCAGACGATCATTGGCTGTTTGTAATTCAACCCTGCATAAACTGGGTACAGATCGCAAATTACAGGTATTCTTTACTGTTTTATTTTATGGGTTGCTGTCTAGGAACCTAAAGTTTCTGTGTTAGTTAAAGGCTCATGAAATGTGGACAATGCACAGACGCACTACTATCCAGTACTAATAATCAATTGCTAGCAAAACAAATTCTGACTCAGGAGACAATCAAATTCTTGACCAAATGATGAAAACTTTGAAAAAGCCATTGGATGATTCTTCAGGTGCAGGCACTGGAATAATTTTTGTTCCATGCATTTATTTATGACATAAATGTTCTTTGTCTACTATTATGGATATATCGGTTTCAATATTGAAAATCATATTTACATTTGGTGAGTCTGGAAATGATTATTTTCATTATTTTCAACAGATTAAAGTTTGCACATAGAAAAAATATAAATTTGAGAGATATCCTTTCAGTTCCTGGACCATCCTGCTTTTGTAATTCCAATCTTTATATTTTGTGGGTTTTTTTTTTTTTTAAATTATCATTATGGGATTTTTAATAGTGGGCAAGCATTGAAATGAATTAATCACAGGTTTTTTTTGTCATGTTATCTATCAGGGTTATATTCGAGACTCTGCATTTGAACCACGCCGTTGGGTTGCTCCAGGACAGCATTGTATATACCCTGTTTGTTGTGATTGTGGGTTGGAAACCCTTGAAGTGCCTTTAGATGTAAAATTTCATACTGAAGATCCAAAAGTTGTGGTTGGGAAGTTTTGTGACAGGGGTCACCGCTGGATGTTTTCTAAGACTATTGCTGATTGTGTTGAAGCATTGATAGGAGCATACTATGTAGATGGTGGACTTTTTGCTTCACTTACTGTGATGAAATGGCTTGGGATTGGTGCTGAACTTGAACTATGCTTGGTTGATGAAGCAATCACTGTTGCATCTCTACATACATGTGTGCCAAAAGAAAGTGAGATTGCAAGCGTTGAAAAGAAAATTGGGTATGAATTTTCAGTCAAGGGACTCTTATTGGAGGCAATCACACATTCGTCTGAGAATGAACTTGGGATTGGCTGCTGTTATGAGGTAGTTGTGAAGCTTCATATATTCTTTAAATAACTTATTGATATTTGTTAAAGATATCATTTGTTTAGTTAAAGATATGTTTTATCTTTTGTAAATAGAGAAACCTACATAGCTAAAAATCAAGGATCCTATCCTTATCAGTTTTTAATTTTCTGTTTCCTACCTATATATAAATAAAAGGATTCTTTGTGTGATTAAACACAATACATTGAAATACATTATTTTTCTATATGGTATTAGTAGTTCTAGGTTTTTTATCCTCACTGTCATGAACAGTGCATAGCGTGAATAGTGTTACCACTTGTGTGAACAGTGTTGCGCTCATTATCTACCACATTTCATTGTTGTCGAGACCTTCTTTCTCCGGTGCGACCCTCCCATCAACATCATCCACCTTCGGCAACCACCACGAGCACTGACCCATCACATCACTGTTTGCTGCTACACTCGCCCTCATGTGTTGCCTGTCTCTAACGCGTTAATCTCATGCCCTCACGCTCACTGTCTACATTTTTCACCGTTGTCAAGCCCTTCTTTCTCTAGTGCAACCCTCCCTCAACATTGTCCACCTCCGGGGACCACTACGAGTACCAACCCATCACTGTCTGTCGCCGCGTGTGCCTTCACATGTTGCCTGACTTTGGTGCATCAATCTCACACGCTGTGCCCAAATCGGCACATGACAACTTTTCTAGCATACCCCATCCACTAATGACTTTTCTCCTGCCCTTTCCCATCTTTGGTGACCTCTACCAAACCGTTTTCCAAACCATTTGGCTATTTTTCTTCCATGGCTTCTCTTCAGATTTCATCTCTATTGTGACCTTTCCCACTTTACCGTTGATTCCTTGCGAAAAATTAATTAGGACAACGAACTACAACACTTGGGCTGCTGTTGTACAGTTGTGGTTCCAAGGCCAAGGCTGTGCCAACCACCTTACTACCAAAGTTACCGATACTCCTAGTAGCTGAATGACCTCGTTGACAACAAATTGATGCCTTTTTGTGCAATGTTCTTTGATTTTCTCTTGCTCCCAATCTCTAGCCTCAGTTTCAGGCTTATCCTACTTGTTATGAGGTATGACATAAGGCCAAGAAAGTTTATTCCAATGATCTTCATTGTCTCTATAGTGTCATTACGACCTTGATAAACATCAAATTGGAAAACATAGATATCTAAACCTATCTTGGTAAACTTGAACGTTTGATTGTTGATTATAATACTCTTATGCCCTTTACTAGTAATGTAGAAACTTTCTACAAATAGTGGTAGCAATTCTTCTTGAGTCGGTCTTACATTTGAACTTGATGTTGTACGCAATCTGATTTTGTCTAAGACCTGTTGTTCCTACGTATGACTTGGTTAGCGAACAACTACTTAGCCTCTCTACTTCTCACGTCTTTGGTAAGAGTTTTGCCTCTTCCAAAAATCCTCCGTTCTTGTTTCCCACTCTTCTCATGGTGGACACAATGGAGGTCATGGTGGTCATTGTCGTCCTTCTTGTTGTTGCAATTACTACAACCTCTATGGCCATGTTGAAGCTTAATGTCGCACCAAGGCTAGAGAATAGCTGAAGCCAACAAATGTTGCCCAAGTTGCCTTTTCTTCTATAGTTGACTCTCTTGCCCTACTTGCATATGTTACCATCTAAGTTACTGAGTATCATGATCTTCTTTGACTTCGCGTGACCCAATTGTTGGCATCGCCTTCTACAACCGTGGCTCAATGTGGTAATCGTGTTACTTTTGTCTCTAAGTCTTCTTCCTTGGGACCATGGATCCTTATCTTCGTTACGTCAGATCATATGACCGATAACAAATCTTTTTTCTCTTAATTATTTGTTTTGGACTTTTTGCCTTCTGTCACTTGCAAAAGGTTCTTGCATTCCCGTTTGTAGCATGGACAAACTCACCCTCTTCCTATATAAAGCTAACCTCTGTTTGATATGTTTCTGGTTGTCCTTTTCATTTAATTTCAATTAGCAAATTTATTCGTACTCTTGACTACTTTGTTTTATTTGTTAACAACTTTGTTCTTGTTTAGAATTGGCATATTAGACAAACGATTAGAGCAGGAGATAAGTCTAGAGAATTGTACTAACTATCACCATCGATGGCTTGTCTTTCCATTGTTTTCGCAAAGCTTGTTCATTAGCGTCTTGGTTATCCCAATTTGGAAAAATCACGTTTCTTAGTCCCTAGCATTTCTTCTATTACCACTCTTCAATGTGAGTGATGTCAATTAGGCTAATACATTTGCCAAATATACAGTCCTCATGTCAATAAATGTGTTGCACCACCTTATACAGTAGACTATTCTGATATTGGATCCTGGCCGTATTTGTTCCACTTTAGAATATTTATAGTTTTACTTTTATTGATGACTTTTCCATAAGTACATGAGTTTTGTTAATGAAAAATCATTTCAATGTTTTCTTGATTTTTCAAGGATTCTCACATGAAATAAACAATCAATTTGGTACTAAAATTAAAACTTTATGTACTAACAATACCCGTGAATATATGTTTTTCCAATTTCAATCTTTTCTAACCTCGCAGAACATCCTTCTTGAAACATTGTGTGCCCACACACAACAAAATGGTGTTGCTGAACGAAAAAGTTGCCACCCAACTGAAACAGCTCGTATCCTCCTCCTTCAATATAATATTCCACTTCGTTTCTAGGGTAATGCTATTCTCACATGTTATTTGGTAAATTGCATGCCTTCGTCTATGCTTGATAATTAAATTTCATTCTTCATCTTGTATTCTCAATAGGTTCTATACACTGTCCATCTTTGAGTCTTTTGGATACTCTCATTTACAAAAAGATCATCGTTGTTTTTGTCCTACATGATGCCGATATATTGTTTTTGTTAATGTGACTTTCTTTGAAACTACACTATTGTTTTGTTCCACGGTTGATGATGTTTCTTTGACTGTCTCGCCTTTTGTTTCACTTGTTGCACCAACTCTAGTCATTTCCCCCTCTCCACCACCACTACTTACATACCATCAAAGCACATGACCATCACTTGTCGTGCCACTTACTAATCCTTCTACAATATCTCTTACTCCAACTGTCATTCCATCATCGTCACCTGCACTTGAACTTTCTATTGGTCTTCATAAAGGTATTTGTTTTACTCGCAATCCTAATCCTTTGTATGTTTTTTCTCTTAATTATGCTTGTTTATCTCCTCCCTATTTTTTTCTTTATCAATTCCTTGGATTTTGTCTCTATCCCCAAGTCCACAGGTGAAACCATTATTGATCCCAATTGGCAACAGACAATGTTGGTAGAAATGGCTGCTCTACATGCAAGTGGCACTTGGGAACCTGTTCCTTTATCTACTGGCAAAACCAAAGTGGGTTATCATTGAGCGTATACTATGAAGATTTGTATGAATGACACTATTGATCAATTTAAGGCTCGGTTGGTGGCAAAAGGGTATATTCATATTTTTGGTTTAGATTATGGGATCCTATGGTCAAAATCACCTCTATTTGTTTTTTTCTTGCTATGACTATCATCTGTCATTGGCCTTTGAACCAACTGGACATTAAGAATGTCTTCTCGCATGATGATTTGAGTGAAGAAGTTTACATGGATCAACTACCCGGATTTATTATTTTCAATGATTCTCACTTGGTATGTCGACTTTGTCAATCTCTATATGGATTGAAGCAGTCTCCACGTGCTTGATTTGGTCGTTTCAGTTTTGCCTTGCTTTAGTTTGATATGACTTGATGTGAGGCTGATCATTTTGTATTTTTCCTACACTCTCCATCCAACTTTTGCATCTACTTGGTTGTTTATGTTGATGACATTGCCATCACTAGTAATGGTTTCGACAACATTCTTTGACTAAAATCCTATCTTCATAGTTAACTTAAGACGAAAGACTTTTGTCTCCTCAAGTACTTCCTCGACATTGAAGCTGCTCAATCCTCTTCTGGCGTTGTCATTTCTCAAAGTAAGTACGCTTTGGATATTTTAATTGAGATCGATATGTTTGATTGTCATCCAAGTGACACTCCTATGGGTCCCAATGTGAAGCTTCTTTCGGGTCAAGGGAAGAGCCACTAAAAGATCCTGGAAAATATCGTTGTTTGGTAAGTAGGCTTAATTACCTTACTGTAACTAGACCAAACATGAACTTTATGGTTAGTGTTGTCAATTAGTTTCTGAATGCTCCTTGTGATATTAGATATTACCGTTGAGGTCAGTATTGTCAATCAATTTCTAAATTTTCCTTGTGATAGTCATTGAGATGTTGCGATACACATTTTTCAGTACATAAAAAATGCACCAGGTTGTGGATTACTATATGAAGACAAAGATAATGCCAAGATTATTTGACACTCTAATAATGATTGAGCTGAATCACCATCAGATAGAGGGTCTACTTCTAGATATTGTGTTCTTATTGAAGGAAATTTGATCTCATAGAGGAGCAAGAAACAAAACATTGTTGCTAGATCCAGTGCCAAAGTTGAATACCGTGCTATGGCAGCAACTACGTGTGAAATCACATGGCTTAGACAACTTCTCCATTAGCTGAAATTTGGAGACATTCAAGATACTAGATTAATATGTGACAATCAAGTTGTCATCCACATTGCATCAAATCTGGTCTTTTATGAGTGTATTAAATACATAGAGATTGATTGTTACTTTGTTCGAGAGAAGATACTATCAGCAGAAAGCATTTTTGACTTCATCAGCTCTAGTGATAAGCTAACAAACATGTTCACTAAATCTCTCAAAGATTCTAGGGTTGATGACATTTGTAACAAGCTTTGCTCATATGATATATATGTTCCAGCTTGAGGGGGAGCGTTAAAGATATGTATGTTTTATCTTTTATAAATAGGAAACCTGTATAACTAAAAATCAAGGATCCTATCCTTATCAGTTTTAAATTTTCTGTTTCCTAGCTATCTAAAAGGATTATCTGTGTGATTAAGCACAGTACATAGAAATACATTATTTTGCTATAATATTTAACTTATAAAAGTTTCTTAATATTGTAAATGTATAATATGACTTACTGAATATATGGCAGAGGCTTGAATTTCTTGGTGACTCAGTATTGGACCTACTTATCACATGGCATCTTTATCAGAGTCACACAAATATTGATCCAGGGGTGTTGACTGACTTACGTTCTGCTTCTGTCAATAATGACAATTTTGCTCAACTTGCTGTTAGACATAACCTTCACCCGCACCTTCTACATAGCTCAGGATTATTACTGAACCAGATATCAGAATATGTTAAGATCATTTCTGAATCAGATCCCAGATCACTTCCAAGCATTAGAGCTCCCGGGGTTAGTTTTGTTGATCATTATGGTTAATTTTTTATGATATAGAGTTACTTTATGTTTGTAATTACTTATTTGAATTTCTGTTGCATTATGTCTTGAATTGGAATTGATTTGATTTAGAAATCAATTCCTATGCTTGAAACTCGTTACAAAATATTATTGGCATTGATTTGCAAATCATTTTCCATTTTTGGATTACAGCATGTATACCCATCTATATACAAAAAAAATGCTATCTAAAAGGTAAAATACAAATCAATCTTGTCTAAAAAGAGAAACTCGTCTTATCTTATCTAAAACGCAAACTGCATATCTACTTACAATCAACCATATTATTAGCCTTGATTTGCAAATCATTTTCCATGTTTGCTACACCTAAAAAAGATGGATGAAATTCATTTTATTTCAATAATTTTAGTTAATCTTAATGTATACTTAGAATGGATCAAATAGGTAAACTGATAAAGGCAAAATTGTTAATCAAATATTTAAAATTAGGATTAGAATTATATCAAATTTACCCAAATCTAACCAAATTTGAGTGGTTTTCTTCATGCACACAACAGAAACAGAGGGGATTTACAAAATTAAATCAAGTCCCCTATTTTATAACTTCCCGAATAAAGATTGTCATTTATAAACAAAGACAATTCCTGAAGCATGTGGGTCCAAACATATACCTAGCACTTCTTTTTTAAGTTGCAACATTGTTATTTTTGTTATAAACGTCACAGGCACTTGGAGATGTAGTGGAAAGTATTGTTGGGGCTATACTAATTGATACTAAGCTCAGTCTTGACCAAGTGTGGAAGGTTGTCTATCCTCTAATATCTCCCATTGTTACTCCTGATAAACTTGAATTGCCTCCATTTCGTGAATTAAATGAATTATGTGATTCACTTGGGTATTTTGTAAAAGTAAAAGAAAAAGAAAATTGTGAGAAAAAGGGATCTGCAATGCATGTTGAGGTTAGTGTACAGCTGCCAAATACCCTATTGGTTCGTGAAGGAAAGGCAACAAATAAAAAAACTGCAAAAGGAGAAGCTGCTTTTCATTTGTTGAAGGATCTTGAGGTTTGTTCTTTTATGATTGTGTTCTGGAATTTTCTTTTCCCTATTTGTTAGTTTTAAGGTTTTCCAAAATCTATGTTATGTTGTCTTAAGCTGAGTTGGTGAATAGTTTATTTAGGGAGAACGTTTCTTTTGAGAAGTCGCAAAGCCTTCTTTCTTTTTGATGAATAAGAAGCTAAGACACTTTATTACAGTAATAGAGATCAGTTTCTCAATTGTTGTTGTAAAATAGCTAGAATACTGTTAGTTTGTTTAGTGGTAGTTGGTTAGTCTAGTTAGCTTTTCTTTTAGTCAGCTATAAATAGGTGAAGCTTCTCTTAGAAACTTGGCTTTTCAGAAATACAAACATTAGTTCTTTCTTTCTTATTTCACTTTTCTCTCTTGGAAATTCTTCTTTCACACTTCTACGGAAAAAATTAATTAAAATTATTTCTGATAGTAAAACATGGGTGGTTTTATAGTAGACAAACAATAATGCTAGTAAATACTTCGGCAAAATATAGAAATATACTCACCTCCTGAACATATAAAATGGAGAGAAATAAACTTCCCAATTTGATCATGCTTGAAATCTCCCAAGCTAATAAATGTATAAAATATTTCATCCACCTTTCTCCCTGGTTAGTTTCAAATTTGTCCTTCCCCAAGAAGTGCTGAACTTTTTGTGTAGCCTAGCTTCTTTAACTGAAAAAAGAGGCTACAAGATAGGATTCCATACTTGATTGAAATAGCTAGCAGTAATGTCTGCTTTTGCACTAAATACAAATACAAACCGAACATCACAAAATTTTCTGACATATTATTTGTTGTCCAGTCACCTGAAATGAAAAGATTTTTTTGGGTTGGATTTTATTTTATTTTTTGAGGAACTTGATTTGCAAAGCTGATTATTTTTTTTTTCCATACTGCTGCTATCCTTATTTGTATATATTTTGATGACCACTTTGCTTATACTTGTGGTACTGCAGAAGCAGGGAATTTATCATGGTAGTTTCATGTCCAAGGGAAAAAGAGATAATTTTGAGCATATCTACGATTCATCTCATATCAAAATGGATTCAAGTATTTGTTCTTCTCTAATTGACGAACATTCCTCAGAGCCAGCATCACATAAAAAACACAGATTGGATGAAACTAACTTAACTGCAAGTAAGTTGCCTTCCAAATACTTTTTCAGTGACATCTCTAGGTTTGCACCATTGATTTTTGTTCCGTGTTTGATAGCAAGTTTTGTCTTATCAGTGACAGTGTCCACTTCTGGGAACCCTTTGCTTCTTTGTATGGCTTGTTAAGTGTTTGGAATCGTTGAGAAGAAACAGAAAAATTAGAGCAAATTGAAGTGATAGTTTTTTTTCCGTTGCCTATCGTGCAATTTTCTTATTCTTTTGCTCCATTTTACCCATGCATATAGTTTGGGTCTATTTTAAGTTTTTATGAAGAATGGAAAAATATCATCTACTCAGTTCTGTGAGACATCTGGATCGATCATTCCTATTGCTGTAGCATTCGTAAATCAAATCATAAATAATGTAGAGTGTTGTTAGAAGCTAGTTTGATGGGGTTTAGTTCCTATCTTAAAGCAAATATTTTTAAATTTTCATCTTAATGTGAACAGAAAAGAGAGGAGAGTAGATATTTCTTCGCACCTAGTTAAGTAGGTAGAAATTTAAATCAGATATCATCATATTTATGAAATATAATAAAATTAGGGGTTGCAAATGAAAGGACTGGTGCATAGTGGTCTCTCTACCTTGTCTTCTTTTTGGTATTTTAATCCCTTCTATTCCCTGCTATTTTCAAATCTAGGGGTAATGGGTTAATTTATTAATTACCTATAGATTAACTTCATTTTGGATTTCATGTTACACAGTTAATTTATCAATTAATATGAAGAAGGGAGGACCACGGACCACACTATATGAAGTGTGTAAGAAACTACAGTGGCCAGTGCCCGCATTTGATTCAACAGAATATAAAGATAGGTGAGTCCACCACCTAATATTTACTTTCAATTGCTTGAGCAACTTGAATTTGAATAGAAGTTTTGTTATGTAGCATTACATGAAGGATTCGTGTGTGTGTAATATGTGGAGAATAGAAATGATCCCTAAACTTTAGGAATTGAAATCAGCTAACATGGGAAACAATCAATTATTTCAAGATTAGAGAAACTAGGAAAGAATGAAAGAGTATTACAAATTCAAACAATATTTACCATACTCAAGACTGTCTTATATTTTTATTACTTATTCTGACAATCCAATGTAGTATATATATATATATGGACCAGAACAAGAAAGGAAGCATGGGGTTTCATGTGTTTCAAAAATTGGTTTGATATGGCTAAAAAAAGATATTTTAAATGATATTATTGTTTATATTTGATGCCTGGTGTAAAGCATGTGATTTGCATATAAGAATATTTTGTTCTAGACTTGGTAATGGTGTGACGTGTGAATCTGAGAAGTTTTTATTTTGTCACAGATCTCTATTTGAATCCTGTGAAGGCCTGCAAGGAAGCAAGGGACAAAACTGTTTTGTGTCGAAAATCACCTTGTGCATACCCAATTATGGTAATATAGAATGCAGAGGAGAAGCTAGAAGTGATAAGAAGAGCTCCTTTGACTCTGCTGCAGTTCAAATGCTTTTTGAGCTACAAAGATTGGGAAAACTTGAAGTTGATACTCCCCCTTCTAGTTAGGGGAAGAGAAAGGAAAGAGAAGGTAATGGAAAGGAAAAGAAAAGGGAGAGAATACAAGAGAAGGGCTGGTGCACAATTTTGTGCTCCCAAAAACCATAAACTGTTGTTTTGTGCCATTGATCTGGTAAATTCTCAGATTAATGGTAGAGGACCATTAGTTTACTGTATTTTGGGGGTGCAAGATTGTGGTACTAGTATCGTGACCCAGACGAGAAAATGATTGGGAAGAAAAAAGGTCGAATTAAAAAAGAAAAAAGATATGAGGTGGTGTTTGAGAAGATTTAGAAGTAAAAAAAAAACAGAAGTCCTTTCCCTTTCCTTTCCTTGCCTTTCCTTTCATTCCCCAGGAGAAGGAGAAGAAAACTCAAACAGCAAAGATTCATAAATTATTCATAAAACATAAAATGGCAGGACATGACTTTGATGCTATAATATTGTTGCATGTACATGTATGTAGTACCTGTTCTTAGCGTCCGTGTACATGTAAGTAGTACTTTTCCATTTTTTCTTTTCGAATAATTTAAGTTGCTTTCATCTCATATACACGACTACATTTCTATCGTGATGTGTAAATTCTCGTCTCATTCTGGTCGGGGTGATGTGCAAGGGCATGTATAAAGTTGCACTAATAAAGAATGCACCGTTTGGGTCTGCCGAGTCTATGATATGAGTATGGTAATTTCATTTAGGAAAAAATATTTATTTAATTTTTATAATAGTACAAATTTTACATTTTAGTCTCTATATTTAAAAATTATCTTTCTAGTTTCCATACAAACATTTTTAGATATCTTTTAGTCATTATTATAAAATGATAAAGACTAAAAAATAAAATTTGTATAATGTATAATATAGTAATCGAGAAGGATATGAAAGTTTTTATATAAGAATTAAAAAGAACGATTTTTAAGTGTATTGACTAAAATGTATAGTTTATAAAATTATAGTACCAGTTGAGTAATTTTTCTTTTCATTTGTTATTATTTATTGTATTTGTGTGTTAATTCTTATTTTTATATAACAACAAAGCCTTATCCTATTAGGTGAAATATTATAAATTAATGTTTTAAAAATATTATTGTATTTGAGATCTTATTTGATGATATCTTCTAATATTTTTTTTTGACTCTTTTATTTTTTGACTAAAATGTATGCAGTCTACTCTTTTAATTAGTGTCTCCTGTGATCTTTTTTATACATGCTCAAATTACCTTAATTGATTTTGTCATACTTTTCTTAATGGGTGTTACATCAATTTTCTCTCTTATAACTTTATTTTCTTTTTTCTTTTTTCTTATATGATCACACATTTGTTTTAACATTTTTATGTTTGTTTCTTTTACTTTTTTCTCAAATTGTCTTGTTAAAGTCTAACTTTCACTATCATACAATATAGTTAGACATATAGTTGTATGATAAAACTTACCTTTGAGTTTGGTAGGTACTTTGAAATCACAAAATAATCTCTAACGTATTTTTTTATTTAGGTCATCTTGCTTGTATCTTATGTATAATGTTCTTAATTTAGCTATCATCTTGTATGATTGATCCCAAATGTTTAAACTTAAAAACCTATAGTACAACATCTCCCAATTTTACATTTGAGCCAAAATTTTTGTCTTTTGTTAAAATTGTAATGCATATATCTTGTCTTGTTTTTACTTAAGCAAAACCCCTCTATTTCCAAAGTCTGTCTCCAAATTTTGAACTTACTATGATGCATGAAAATAATTATCTAAAGTTTTAAAATTAATTACATTTTATACTTCTAATTATAAAATTAACCTAGTAAATGAAAAATTAGAAAGAAGTATTTTTAACTCAAGTTTAATAAAGACTAATAAGCATTGCATTGTCATGTCAATTTATATAAGCCTATTTGATATCTATATATTCAAGAATTGGTTCTAGTTCTTTCTATGAATCCTAAAGTTCTCATATAAAAAATTAGCCCTAGCTCCATAACCAAAGATTATGATTCTTAAGCAAACAATAATAAAGTTAGCATATGAAAGTTTAGGTGTTTTCCTCTCATGATCATAGTCTCAAGTATAATTAGATTTATATGTGTATTTTGTACAAAAAAAAAAACAATACCAAATACTTTTAAGGCTTAAACCTCCATATTGCTAACTCTATTTTCCTTCTTGTTTCGCCTTTCCTTAAAGCAATTGTTATGTAACAAATGTGTAGTATCTACTAGAATATTCATGTATTTTTTCACCAAATTGATTAATTAATTCTAAGATATAAAGTTTTCCCGTTATAGCAAGTTGTTTAAAATAATTCTTTGTTATGATTTTTTCGATATGCTTAGGTTTAAAATTTAAAATATTTGGATTCAATGTTTGTTCACTAGTTTCATAATTAAAAATATACTAGTTTTTATCAAAGTCTCTTGTTTATATCTCATTGAAGGGTGTTATTCAATAATATAATCTAACTTACCTTTTACTTAAGTGAACATCAAATATGTGTTACATTAATTTGTGAAGGTACCTCTAATGGATTAAATATCATATTAGCAGGTCTTTCATCCTACAAACAAGACGTATCTTATCTTTATTTTATTTTATTGTCAAAAGATCATTAATTAAAAATGACTAGCGACATTTAGAAAATGGTCAAATGCTATGAAAGAACATTATTATAATGTACAACACATTAACAATAATCAAACATGTGTGCTTAAAGCCTTTAGCTAAATATATTAGCAATCTTAACATACCAACACATCCTCTAATAATAAGGAGACATTGATGAAATCTTGAGCTTTTCTACACTTTTCTTTTGTAATTCATTTTAAATCAATAGTAACCCGTAATGAATTTAAGTAAAGGAGTAAAATCTTAGGTAATTTGGGTAGAATTGTTATGATGACTCTAACAAGTTTGATTAGAAGGAAAAAGTGATGGAAAAAAAGGAAAAATAAAGAATGAAGTGGTATAAGCAAAACACATAAACTTAAAGGGTGGAAAAGGTGGGGGAAGGTGATGGCTAAAAGGGGAGAAAAGAAAAGGCTATATAGTCAGGGAGGGAAGGTTATGATAGTGTGGAAAGCAAAAAAAAAAAAAGTCTCATTATAAAAAGAAAAATTTCTAATTAAAGTAAAAATCCTCTCATAGAGTAAGGGAGTTCTTAAAAAAAAAAAAAAAAAAGGTTGTTGAATCATTATTACAGGTGTCTTTTTTGTCACTTTAATGCCTACTTTAGTTTCACATTTCTATTAAAGAGATATATAAATTGTTTCTAGATTATAACTAAGATCTTTTTATTTTAATTCATGTCACATCAATTACTCCATCATTAATGCCCATATGTAGTTTTAAACAAGTTTTTCTAGAGGTGGATACCTGAATGTCAAGGATAGCTCATAATAATTTATCCTCCAATAAATATAAGGATTCTTTTACAATTTGAAACATTAATTTACACACTAAAATATCGTCCATTTTTATCCATGATTCCAGGATCACAATGTCTGAACTTTGGAGAAAATGGACTCCACAACAATAGCTTGTTATGAGTTTGAATTTCATACTTTATGTATGGAAAGAAGTATAATATCTTTATAGAGCAAACGATCACTAATGAATACAATATATTTAGAATTCTAACCTTAACGTTAGTATTCTTTTTTATCTCGTAGATTTCACAAATGAATTTTCTATAAGGCCCCAACTACCAATCCTCACATGAACTGCTAAATGTCCAATAAGTACAACATCGATTCCTTCATACCTGGCAATTGAACAAATGCATTCATTATGTGTAAGGTGGATATCTCATATCTAAAAACTAGCAATTGCCCTATTAATCCTCCTAATTGCCTCGTGACTAGGGTGAGTTGTTTTGAGGTATATCAAAATTCAGCTTTTGGTTCATATTTTGATGACTAATCCTTCCTAATTCACATCTTTGGTTTTTTTTTTTTTTAATAATTCTTTACATAAAGATTAAAAATACTGGATTTCTACCTATACAAGCAAATTGTTAATAAAATTCCAAAATGAGATTAACTTTTTACCTTTTTAATCCATCATTTAGAAAAGACATAATTTTCTTAATAAAAAACATTCTCTAAAATTTTGCTTAAAATTAAACTTGTAACTAAAAATAGAACTAGAATAGATATTTTTTATTTTACCCACACAAGTCCATGTCCTTATTTTTTTTATCAATCTCTAATTCTAATCTCTCCCCGTCCCCCTAATCCGACATTATGGTGCAAAAATAGATCGAAGTTCTGTTATGGTCCAATTTTGAACAATAACAGACACCAAAACATTGTAATATTTGATTGCTTAAAATTTCATAATAATTTATTAGAGAAATGTTTCCTACAGATATAATTTGTTCTTATGTATATTCCTATTGTCTTTTCAAATTAATCCCGTAAATACATATAATTCAACGGAGCATATAAGCAGTTCACATACAACATTTTTGTCACTTATCAAGGGCTATCAATTGAAATATTTTACGCAATTTATTAAAATTTAATTTCTTGATTTTATCCTTAATTTTTGGAAACTTTTTAAGATAAAGATATGACATAAATTTCTGTAAGTATACCTTTTAGCATTAATTTTTTTGTTAAAACAGACAAGATAAAAAGCTTATACAATACAAGCAACACGTTAAATTTTTGAACGTGATAAATATACCTTCCCCTTTAAAACAAATCAACAGCTATCATCATTTAAATCGATGTGTCCATTTCGTACGCAATAATAATAAGAAAGTTTGTTTGTTCACAGAAAAAAAAAATCTTAAGAGTACTAAAATCATAATCCTATTTATCATTAATTGCAATTTTTACAAGAGCGGAGAATAAAATACCATTTAATCACTCATCCTATAGGACCTTATAACCCAAATATTTAAGACAAGGTGTGGTGTTGATAATGATGTCCAAGTTTCCAACTTCTTAATATATATATAACCTTTGCCCTTCCCTCTAACTAATATAACCAAAATGATAATAAAATAATAATTAATGAAAACATTATCATCAACGGCCAACTATATTTTCCCAATCTCTCATTTGTTATATTGACAAGCTAAAGATTTCCCCATTTTTGGCCATTCATACCAATATGGGGAATCCTTATAAAATGAAATTACCTTATGCCCTAAGTAATAGTTCATAAACGTTGGAGTTGTTGTCCCCATTTACACGCTTCAACATTTCAAAACTTGTACGACTACCCAAGAATTCAACCCTTTTGAATTTTACATAGCCACGTTCTACGGTTTCCTTACCGGAGTACACTGATCGAAGCTTATCAGCGTGTCTTGAATCACTATGAATTGCAGCTTCTATTTCTTGCCTTGACATGTTCTCCTATCATAACATAAAGTTTGATAGAAACAGAAACCAAATTGTTAAACACAGCTGATAATAAAGCATGCCCATTTCCAAAGGAAAAAAATATTGTACCTGATAAAACGCATGGATATGATCCAACACCTGAAGACACGTAAAACCATTGTGGCTGAAAAATGTTCTTGAAGAAGGACCCATCTCAGCGAATCGGTCAATTGGGAAGAGTACGGTAAGGAAATGGTTTTTAAAAATCAACTCAGATTTCTCACTGCGAAGGTTGTTGAGAAAAGATTAGAAGACTACCAATAATTTTGTTATATCTTACTCCATAAGGAAAAGGTGTAACACAAGCCACAGGGAGTTAATAACAACCTTTCTGTCAGAGGACGAGTGGAGTTTGAAAATGAAGCTTCTGAATCCTTGCCATCCCCTTTTGCGTCAAAAAATATTGAAGCATGATTTTCACTAGGATCTTCAACACTTAAAGAGTCTGTGTAAATGGAAGCAGTTGAAGTTGGCTCGGATATAGACCAGCAGATAGAATCTAAGAGGTTGTTGGGTGTTATAGGACGTATTGGAGTCTGACAAGTCTGCAAAACCATGTTCAAATAAAATAAGCAATCAATCCATAGTTCCAATTATAGTAAGCAGTAGAACAAAATGATGCTGTCTTTTTCCACATCTGTTGACTGATCAGTTGACCCTCTTTAGAAGAAATCATGAAATGTCAGCAAATAGGTACTCTGTGTCCTCTTTCAAGTTTTAAATTTATGGATCAAAGTTTTCAAAACTCCAACATTTTCATGCAAAATATTGCAATATACTTTTTCCTTTACTTATTTGAAAGAACAAATTACCCTGGCACCCCCTTGTGATTTCTTGAAAATTCACATGATATCATTACCTTTTTAACATTTACAATAATTCCCCTTACAGGGATACAGTGTAATGTGTTTTTTGGGTAACAGGGCGGTATCTGGTGTAATGTGTCTTTCAAACAATTAAGGGGGTCACTATAGGCATTAAAAAAACAGGAGTACCGTGTGAAATTTAAAAAACCACTTGTGAAGAAGACTTCTCTAAACTCTTAGCATGTGCCAAATTATTAACTCAAATCACATGATTAGTAAACGACTAGAAGCTACAAATTTAGAGGTGAAGTAGCTAGAATCTAAAACAAACAACTACATTAGGAACAACAAAAATAATAGAACAAGATTTTTTATTATTATTTACAGGCCTAACAGGTAGGGTATTCAGGGCAAGCTCCACAGAATAAACAGAACTGAATCAAAGGATGACCTGCATTCGACGACCACGGCGATTTCTGACTCCATTTTTTGCAGAATTCACAATTTGTTGTCTTTCTTCATAGCCGACTTCACTATTTGGAAGATTGTCAGGGACTTTTTGATTTATTGCTTCCTGATATTTCGATAGAATTCATATCATAATTTCATGACAAAGGAGAGAACATAGGGCTTTAACACCTTAAAGCAATGTTTTAAAAAATAGATTGAATTTACTAAGCAGTAAAGCATAATAGAAAGTAAAAAAAAAAAAAAAAAAAAAAAGAATTTTAAAGTTGTAAAGGAATGAATATAATAAGAAATTACCTTTCCTGAAATGTCATTATGAATGTCTTCAAGTATCAGGCCAACTTGCTTTGCCAAATCAACAGACATGTGAACAAGCCTTCGTACATATTTCTCCTTAGCTGTTTTGAGAATCCACAGAGGCTGAGACATATCATATACAAAGAACTTCATTGTGATATAAATAAAACTGTATAGACATGTCTAGTGTATCATAATTAATAACATATTAATGTCTTCCAGGAGTTGTGCAGGTATAGTTAAAAAACCAAAATAGTAGGACAAGCAAAGTTAAATAAATATTAAAATATAACGTAGGAGCACTTACTGTAATGAGGTTACTAGAGTATCCAAGATATCTTTGGATTGATGTCCCTTCAGTTACTACGTGACTAACATTGCAGCCAACAAACCATTGTTCCACCAAACTAGCACCTTCTCTTGAAGCAGTCTCAATAACCTATCAAATAATGCAAAGCAAATAAATTCCTTGGCCAAGACACTGGAACCAACACTAGCCTAACCAAAACAAGAAACTGACACTGACTATTGTTCAACAGACTCCATATCATGTGAAAGACTTCACATATAGCTAGTATGATTACAAAATGTCTGGGTATTTGTTCTCAGAAACATAATTTTACCTTGTTCCGCAATTCAGATGAAATGCCTGGATCAACATAGATGGAGCAGCCAGACAGCGTTGAGTCCGAATTTCTGATAGACTCTCTCCCAGAGAATCTTTGAAGTTCTTCAACACTATTAGCTTGCTTGGTTTGGTGGATTCTAGCAGGAAGACAAGAATTTTCAGCATTTGTATACTCAGGAAGCAGTCTAAAATCCTCCAAGTGCATGTTGTTATCCCCATAACTCTTCACTCTATAATGTGATTCACTCAACCTCACTGCAGCAAATACAAGAAAATGTATTCAGGTTATAACAATTACAAATATCAAGTTATCAACATGCATAATATAAATTCATACATCATTCTGGCTACAACAGTTCAATTATGCTATTTAATTGTTATAATCAATTTAGAGAGAAAGATAAAGATGTTGAAAAATAAAATTACACAGTAAAAATGAAAATCTGTATGACCTTAGAGATCACAGATGAGTGTTTCTACTGGATTATATGTGATGTTTTTATCAAGTGCATCAAGATGCTATTGATAAGACAAATCCAATGGATTCTATGATTTAAAAAGTAAAATGAAATGAAAAGGTATATGTATCAATTTAAGCTTAACCACTCATCCTCTGAATGAGCAGCAGTGTACACAGATAATCACCAAAAACTGCCCTGCTGACTGTAATCACAAAAAGAATGTGTAATTTGTTAAATACAATTATACTAATACTTTGAGCACTTCAACATGAGGTGAAAAGATGAAAAATATGAAAGTTTGGGTCACATTCCTCTATTTTGTGACTCTACAGCATGTGGGATGAATCATAATCGCCAAGAAAGCAAACCAAAATATAAATCTTGTCAATTGAAAACAGTTGAACTCAATTACCATGTTTCCTGGCACTATCGACAAACCAACCCAGTGTGACAACAAAGAGGCCATTTTTTGCTCCATGCTTCAGTGCATGCTCAAATTTACGTCCACCAAAACTGTACTAGATGTTAAAGATTTCATAACAGCACTAAACCAATCAACACAAAATGAATTGGATGAATGCCAATCCCATGATAATGGACCGCAAGCAATCACTATGATCATCATATCATGAGAGATTCACTCCAATATAACATCTTTCTGAACTCAGTACAAATAGATTTAAGTAAAGTAGAAGAATTGATAAGGTACGAAACTTTTTTCTGTGACACAACCAAGAAAGTTAAGAAAAGGTTTAGCTGAATTTTACAGAATTTTTTCCCTTAGTGTAATCAGTGTAAGACAGTACATGAGAATTGCATCTTCCTAATACAGCATCATGCTATTGCCATCGCTGTGTAGGACAAGTCATACAATTTAATAAGGTTCAAAGGATATCTGAACCACCAAATGGGTACATTGAGGATGTAAATTGGGGCTATACTGCCCACCTAATCTCTCTGTAGCCTCCATGACCTGATTCCTTGCTTCTGCCAAAACACCAATCCAAAGAAAACAGCATAACTGTATGAATATCTCTTTAACTTGTCAGAGAGAGAGAGAGAGAAGACAAACAAGGATGTTGCAAAATATCTACTATCAGCTCCACTGTTAACTAAAAATACACCTTTTCAGCCTCCTACATGAACAGTTTTATGCCAAGAAGAAAAGACAAAGCAGAGAACAGTTGAAGATAGATTTCATAGAAAACATGCACTAATTACTATCAACCAAATAGATAATTCAAAACAGACCCCTCTCGTTTCTCAACCGTTTCTTCTATTTGCTCGTTGTTAAAGATAAATCAGAAATGACAGTTAACAGAGGTCTAAATTCAGAAGTCCAACATGTGTCATTTGACATCTTATATTGCCAAGAAAGACAACCAGCATTCACCCATCCCCTCTGTCATGAATCATCAAAAAAGGTGAGAGACTGAGAGAAAAAGGTTCACTATCTCACAAATAAAACGTTATGAAAACATTCATGTTGAATTAGGCCAATGGCTTGAGGTAATTGATTGATACAAAGAGAAAGGTTAGTGGAACAAAGAAAACAAAAAAGTAGTAGAAAGTGTCAAGCCATGAAAAATAAAACTAAATCCAACCAACCAAAGATGCAAAATTGAATACATGAATGAATCCACACCTTTAGATAAACCAGTAACGCATATGACAAGACCAGCAAAGGGAGCAGTTGATGATGGCACTTGCAAAGAGGACGAAACAGGAGACATTGGCTCCAATGGCCGCAATCCTCTGAATGAAGGAAGTGAAGATGAAAACATCCTCGAACACCCCTTGCCAGTCACAACTTCAACTCTACCATCACCACCCATAATAGCCACAAGATTTTTATTGCACAGAATTTTTTAAAACAAAATCTACCTATTAATCAGCCCGCAATTGAAAACCCACAAAGCAAATATATTACTCAAAATTCTTAAAACAGGTTGCTGACAATTCAATAGAAACAATGAATGGATGAATTAAAAGGGGAAAAAAGGGTTGGGTCTGGGAAGAGCTGAACTTTATATGGAACAAACCCAGATCACGTGAAGTGGTGAAACGATTCCAAAATTGAAATTTTCAACATGTTGAAAAGGCTGTGAGAAAAAAAACGGAATCTTGAGTAAAGGGGTTGTTGTAGAGTTGGAGACAGAGAATGGATTTATAGGATGTATTTGTTTTTGTTTTGCAGTGTGAGTGCAGCGGAAGAGGACTATAAGAAAAGGGAATTTTTTTGAATGTGGTGCTCTGCTCTGACGAGGAGTCACAGTCAGAGTTTTCAATCTTCTTTTTCTGCGTGAGTACGCGAAAGAAAGAGTGCCCCCATACCACTATAGTTTCTACTTGTGTTAGTGCTTTTTAAAAAAAGTAAAAAACGCCTGCTTTTGTAAATTGCAAATGCATGTGATGTCTGATAGAAGTAGTGGGATGAGAGAGATGGAACAAAAAGCGGGTCAAAGTAGTGAGGAGTAACAGGAATCACACCTCTCAAATCTCAACTTAACTCAACCCAAATTGAATTGAAAGGAAGGAGAGAGAGAGAGAGAGAGAGAGAGAGAGAGAGAGAGAGAGGAGAACAGGCTTTTGTTTTGCAAAAGTTTGGAGGATTCCCATTTCTTTAAGTGAGCACAATCCAAGGAAATGTGAGTTAAAGAAGTTTAAGGGTAGAGAGAAAGAGCGAAGAGACAAAGGTCACCTGGGCTGTGGTTAAACACTTGAACTAAGGACCGTGTCGCTCGGCTTCATGGTCATCAGAAGAGAGTGCTGTGTGGTCCGTGTTGTGTACATATGTAAGCAATACGCCCGGTGAAACCTTAATTTCAAATTATTATTACGACAATTATATCTTTTATATTTGTTACAAAATTATACATCATCAATTCATTCAATATTATGATAAATTATAGACTGTCTCGCCAGATAAGCCAGTTAAGTGTAAAATACATTCACACCTTTCAAACTCAGCATTTGAGAGATCGTTTGATCAAAAAATAAATTAAACATTTAAGGATTGTAAACTATCTAGTTAAGCAAGTTAACTTGAGAATATGAGAAGGAATTTACATGTATAATTTTTTGTTTTAAAACACTATGTTTTAAAATTTTTATCTATTTAAAAAATAATTATATTATGAAAATTTTATAAAAATTAAAAGTTATTTAAGCTTATAATTAAATTTAATTTTAATTATTTAAAAATATTTTTATTAGTTCTATTTTTATAAAGTATTTTTTAAAATTAAAATTTATTATAATTAAAACCAAAAATTCTTTTAAAATATTGAAACTAAATTTAAGAGAGTATAAAAAAGCACAAGTCTTTTAGAAATTAGCTTGATCATTAAATCCAAAAGTATTAAATCATTATTTATTAATAAAGATACAATTTATGTACTGAAAATGTAAATTAATTTTATATTATCATTTAATTATAATTTATTATTTAAATATTGGTAATTCATGACCCTTATACCTTTTTATAAATTTAACTCGTAATAACAATTAACCCACTATGTTATAGATATTTTTGGTTTAAATAAATTGTAGCTAATAAAGGATTATCGTTAATTAAACAAATGATGCTTGTTTTTTTTTTTAAATTGAAAGACATTTAAAATTTTTATTTGACTTTTAACTAATTCTCATGTCATCATATTGACCCATTTCAAGATTTAGTGACACTTCTAATTATGACTTCATGTCGTATGTCAAAGATCAAATTTTAAAATTTATTTAAGAAATTCAAAAATATCTTTAAATAGACTGTTCACATATATATATATGTATATAATTATATTTAAAAATATTTATAAAAAATTTAATATACACACTTATTTTATAATAAAAATACATTAATAAATTATACCATTAATATATTTAAAAAAAATAATTATAATTTATTAATATATTCATATTAAAA